>JAVDOI010000216.1:80000-117500 GCA_032191485.1 Leptoclinus maculatus | reverse complement strand
TCTTCTTCTTCTTCTTCTCCTCCTTCTTCTTCTTCTTCTTCTTCTCCTCCTCCTTCTCCTCCTCCTTATTATTCTTCTTCTTCTCCTCCTCCTCCTCCTTTCTGCTGTGATTTAATCACAATAAACTTGAGATATGAAACATCTTCATAATGATGATTAGTAAAAAGTTGTTAGTCAATAACCTTTAAAACACTTGTGAATGTTTGGATCTATTGATGCTAAGCTAACGTAGTAGCATCTCCATCCACCCTTTCAGTAGCGTCATGTAGACGTAACTACAGCAGCGGTTATTGTTGGTCCATCTACACACCGTTTCTACTCTAACGAGGTATCGTAGGTCTGTAGACGTAACTACAGCAGCGGTTACTGTTGGTCCATCTACACACCGTTTCTACTCTAACGAGGTATCGTAGGTCTGTAGACGTGTGTTGAAGTGATGACCACTGGTTGTTGTTGAGGATCTCACAGCTGCTTAGAAACAGGAAGTCTCTCGGGGGGATCGATGGATTAACGCTGAGCGACATGTGACCGACGCTCAGCAGGGCTGAAGCAGAGCAGCAGCGCCTCCTCCTCCACCGGCTGCAGGAGCAGAGAGGATTCTGGGAGGAGCGGCTCGCCCAATCGGAGCAGGAGAAGAGCTCCGTGGAGGAGGAGCTGCAGCGGGTGAGGACCAGGGAGGAGCAGCTCCTGCTTCAGGTGACCCAGCTGAAGGAGGAGCTGGGGAACCTCCAGACGGAGTCCGACCGGGTCCTACAGGACCGGGACCGCCTCTCCGACGCGTTCGTCCAGCAGCAGGAACGGCTCCGAGCCAGAGACCAGACCGTGAAGAGTCTGCAGGACTCCACCAGGAACCGGGTCCAGGGTCTGTCCAAACTGACCGCCGAGCTGGACTCGCTGAAGATGGACCGCGCCAGGCTGATCCAGGACCTGAAGGACCAGGCCATGGCTGTGGACAACCTGCAGCTTGAGCTGGACGGCGTCTCTGAGGAGTTGGACGTGAGGAGGAGTGCTGAGGAGGTTCTCCGGGAGGCTCTGGATCAGGAGCGGACCAGGACCTCGCTGCTCCGGTCCGCTGTGGACGAGGACAAGGAGGAGGTCTGTCGTCTGAGCCAGGAGAACGGGAGCTACGCCCGGCTGGTGGACCAGCTCTCCAACCAGATCATAGAGATGGAGGAGGAGATCTCCACGCTCAGAGACCACCTCAGAGAGCTCAGCGCTCAGCTCAACGGGACCGCAGACCTGGTCCTGGACTTCCGGCGGAAGCTCAACTCCAAAACCTGCGAGGTGGACCGGCTCCGGGCCGAGGTCGCGGACGGCGCTGATCTCTTACGGCGAGTCGAGGCCTCCTCCGAGAAGCATCACAAAGACCTGGATCTGACCGGACAGCAGGTCCTTCAGCTGCAGCGGGACCTGCAGGACTCCCAGGACCAGCTGAGGACAGCGGAGCAGGACTTTGAACGGGAGAAGAGGAAGATGATGCAGCAGCTGATGGAGCTGGAGAAGCTGGTCCTGGACCTGGAGGAGGTGATGGACCCGGCCAGTCCACACAGGTTGGTGGAGCATGAGACCGTCTCAGAGATCCAGAACCTGGTCCTAATGGCGACTAACTATTGGAATGACTAACTGCATCCATCAACGACAGTGATCTTCACCTCACGGCTAACCGAATGAATAACTGTTTCTTCTTCATGGTAGAACTCCAGATGAAGACCTCTTTGTTCTGATCTAAAGCTTCAGTCGGCTTCAAACACTGAAGATCATCTTCAGTGTTTGAAGCCGACTGAAGCTTTATAAATCAAGTCAAACACGAATCACCAACACAACTCTTCAGATTGATTTCGACCAATGAAACAAGGTTCAGCTCCGTCACAGAGCAGCAGGATGAACTCTCCTCCTCGTTGTTTGTCTGCAGGACTCAGCTGGAGGAGGTCCGACTGGAGAACGGAGCTCTTCAGCAGCGACTCGGCGTCCTGCAGCAGGAAGTCACCGAGCTGGAGGACGACGTCGCCAAGAACAGGTGACTTCTGATTGGTCGACAGGAGACAATCGAGCCTCTTTCACTTTCAATCTTAAATTACAGTTACGCTTCTAATTCAGTGATATGAGGTCCGACCTGTTCTATAACATGAACCTTCTTCTTCTTCTGTCAGGAGGAGAGTGGACGAGATGGAGAGAGACCACGAGAGGAGTCGAGAGGAAGAGGAGAGGCTGCACAAAGAGGTGAGGAGAGAATCGGTCCGACCCCTCTGAGCTCTGAGAGGACGACTGTCCAACCCGCTCTCGTCCTCTGTTGCTTCTGCAGAACTCCAGACATCGAGAGGAGGTTCTGGATCTGAGCAGCAGGAACCTGAAGCTCAGCGACGACAACGCCGAGCTGAGCGCCCGACTCCGTGGAGACCAGGAGTCGGTCCGGATGCTGAGGGAGCGCCTGGAGACGGTCTCCAAGGAGGAGGAGGAGGAGACCACGGTGAGCAGAGCTCCTCACTTAAGGATCTCTTAAGGATCTCTGGCTTTAAGCACAATCACACTAAAGAGTTGTGGTTTCAGGTCTAGGGATGCCCCCTAAACCCGGTTCTAAAAGAGTAAAAACCGTAGTCAGCGGTTCTGCTGTCGGTACTTCAGAAGTTCTGGACTCAAACCTCCTCAGAAACACTGTTTACATACAAGAATAACAAAGAAATGTCTTCTTCTCTCAAAACACTCAAAAAGAACCGATCAGAGTACTAGTATCCATAAAGTACTGACGGTACTCATCAATACTTCAGGTGCAGCGGCTGCAGGAAGCAGCGCTGCAGCAGGAGAAAGAGAAGCTGCAGCAGGAGAAAGAGAAGCTGCAGCAGGAGAAAGAGAAGCTGCAGCAGGAGGAAGACAAGCTGCAGCAGGAGAAAGAGAAGCTGCAGCAGGAGGAAGACAAGCTGCAGCAGGAGAAAGACAAGCTGCAGCAGGAGGCCGTCTGGACGCAGGAGAGAGAGCTGCTGGACAGACAGATCAGCTGCTACCAGGAGAAGGTTTGTAGGAGGCCATCATCTGTCTCATTCATGTCCTTCAGTTTACTCCTCATGACTCCTTTAGCTCCCGGTTTGCTCCTTTAGCTCCCCGTTTGCTCCTTTAGCTCCCGGTTTGCTCCTTTAGCTCCCGGTTTGCTCCTTTAGCTCCCCGTTTGCTCCTTTAGCTCCCGGTTTGCTCCTTTAGCTCCCGGTTTGCTCCTTTAGCTCCCGGTTTGCTCCTTTAGCTCCCTGTTTACAGTCTGAAGCTCTGACCTCGGTGTGATTGTTTACGTTTATCTGAACGTGTCAGGTGACTGCTCTGTTGTGTCTGGAGGCGGAGCTTAGCGCTGTGACTCTGAAGCTGCAGTGTCTGGAGGAGGAGAAAGACAAACTGCTGAGAGAAGCTGAGGAGCAGAACAACAAGGTTCCTCCTTCACCTCTCAGACGTAACAACCTCCAAACAACCAGCTGTTCTTCCTCTCACAGTCAAACTTTCACCGCCTTCAGGTGGAGGCGCTGCAGCGGTCGCTGCTCTCTGTGGAGGGGGAGGCGGAGCTACTTCGCTCTCAGACACTCGGCCACGCCCATGAGACACTAGGCCACGCCCAGGAAGTGAGCGAGCAGCAGAGGAAGGTCACCAGATATCTTTAACTCTTCATGCTTCTGAAAGATAGAATATATCAAAGTGAATGAATTAATGTTTCTCTTTTTATCTTCTTTAATTAATATGATTAAAGTCAACACATCTGTAACTTCATCTGTAGAAACAAACTCACTTTGTGTTCTGGACGTCTGCATGCTGTCTGTTTCAAATATTTTTATATTTGTCCACGTTTTGGATATTTTTTCTAATATTTTTTTCCTTTTCCCAGATTTTTAAATAAATATATATTCCAGATTTTTTAGGGATATTTTCCAACCTTTAAAAATGTTCTTCAGCTATTGTCTTCATGTTTTTAAGATATTTTTACACAAGATCTGTCACATATTTAAATAATAATTTTAAGATATTTTTAACAATATTTAAAAAATATATATTTTTTCAACATTTTTAACATTTTCTTCAGATATTTTTCCATTTTTTTTTTCTCATATTTAAATAATCATATTTGAATATTTTTTACATTTTTCACTTTTTTCACTTTTTCCAACATTATTTTTCTCATATAATACTTTTAATTTCCAGATATTTTTCGATGGTAAGAAGGTTGTAAACATGGACTCTTAGCTCACAAGATGTTTGGGCTCATTATGACGTAATAATAATAATAATGATAATATATTAATAATAATAATAATATATTAATAATAATAATAATATATTAATAATAATAATAATATATTAATAATAATAATAATATATTAATAATAATAATAATATATTAATAATAAGAAGAAGAAGAAGAATATATTAAGAATAATAATAATATATTAATAAAAAGAATGATAATATATTAATAATAATAATATATTAAGAATAATAATATAATAATATAATAATAATATTGGTGTCATGTGACACATTTATACCTCACAGCTTCCTGTCTGTTGTCAGGTGGAGGAGCTGCAGAGCAGCGTCAGGAAGCTGATGAAAGAGAAGGAGGAGCTCCATCAGGCTCTGGAGGAGCAGGAGGAGACTCACAAACTGAGAGTCCAGAACCAGGAGCTCCAACACCAGGTACCAGACTACAACCGATGATCTGTTCTAGTCTAACTGATCCCACATGAGCCACGCTGACTCTCTAATGTCTGTCAGCTGTCAGAGCTGCAGGTCCAGAGTCTGGAGGTCCAGAAGCTGAACCAGGAGCAGCAGAACCTGAAGACCAGACTGAGCGAGCTGCAGACGGAGCGGACGCAGGCTCAGGACCAGGTCTGGACCTCATCAGAAGGACCCGATCCAACGCTGACATCAGGGTCTTACGTGTGAACTTCCTGTGTGCAGGCGGAGCTGGTTCAGGTGCAGCACCTCAGGAGGCTGCAGGAGGTGCAGCGGCGGGCCGGAGACGACCATAGGGAGCAGGAGGAGCTGCTGAGGGCCCGGCTGGAGGAGGAGCAGAGGAGGAGTCACCAGCTGGAGGAGACCCTGAGGCTTCAGGCCCAGCAGAGCAGCTCCCACATCAGCATGAAGCAGGTAGACCACAGGGTGGTTAGCCGTTAGCTGTTAGCGGTGCTGCTAACGCTACTAGCTCTCCTCTGATTGGTTGTTTACAAAGTAACATTATCAGAGACTAGAAACACATGTTCTACTGACTATTGATCGTCAGTAAAACTTTATTTACACCGTGATGGTTAACAGCAAAGCTTTATTCACACCGTGATGGTTAACGTTAAAGCTTTATTCACACCGTGATGGTTAACGGTAAAGCTTTATTCACACCGTGATGGTTAACGGTAACGCTTTATTCACACCGTGATAGGTAACGTTAAAGCTTTATTCACACCGTGATGGTTAACGGTAAAGCTTTATTCACACCGTGATGGTTAACAGCAAAGCTTTATTCACACCGTGATGGTTAACGGTAAAGCTTTATTCACACCGTGATGGTTAACGGTAAAGCTTTATTCACACGTGATGGTTAACGTTAAAGCTTTATTCACACCGTGATGGTTAACGTTAAAGCTTTATTCACACCGTGATGGTTAACGGTAAAGCTTTATTTACACCGTGATGGTTAACGGTAAAGCTTTATTCACACCGTGATGGTTAACGGTAAAACTTTATTCACACCGTGATGGTTAACGGTAAAGCTTTATTCACACCGTGATGGTTAACGTTAAAGCTTTATTCACACCGTGATGGTTAACGTTAAAGCTTTATTCACACCGTGATGGTTAACGTTAAAGCTTTATTCACACCGTGATGGTTAACGGTAACGGTTTATTCACACCGTGATGGTTAACGGTAAAGCTTTATTCACACCGTGATAGTTAACGGTAAAGCTTTATTCACACCGTGATGGTTAACGGTAAAACTTTATTCACACCGTGATGGTTAACGGTAAAGCTTTATTCACACCGTGATAGTTAACGGTAAAACTTTATTTACACCGTGATGGTTAACGATAAACTGTGAGGAGGATCAGTACGGATTCACAACGGTCCGTTAGACCATGAGGAGACTCACTCGTGTTTTACACACTTTGATCTCAGTGTGTGTGTGTGTGTGTGTGTGTGTGCTGCGTTCAGGACCAGTACGAGAAGGCGCTGTCCTCCCTGCAGAGGAGGATGGAGGATCTGGAGAGCACCCTGAAGGCGGTCCGTCTGGTCCTGCAGGAGAAGGTCCAGCAGCTCAAAGAGCAGGTGAGTCTCTGTTCTCCCGTCAGCTGACTTCAGCCTCTCAGGTCACGTGACTCGTTGTTGTTGTCGTCTCGTCCTCAGCTGGTGAAGAACTCAAAGACCAGCTCTCTGCTGAAGGACGTGTACGTGGAGAACTCTGAGCTCATGAAGGCTCTGCAGGTCACCGAGCAGCGGCAGAAACACGCAGAGAAGAAGAACCTCCTGCTGGAGGACAAAGTCACAGCTCTGAACAAGCTGCTGAGGGACGTCGTCACTGCAACGCTCCCGTAGCGGCTGGTCCCAGACCAGCTTAACCAGACCAGCTTCACTGGTCCCAGACCAGCTTAACCAGACCAGCTTCACTGGTCCCAGACCAGCTTCAGGATTTAAAGAGTCTCTCAGTAAGAAGCGCTCAGACATGAAGGACGTGAAGCTGCTCATCAACCAGAGTTATTGATGGGGAACAGAAACACACCAGTCCATATAAATATACTGAGTATATATATATATACATGTATACATGTGTGTGTATATATATATGTGTATATATATATATATATATATGTGTGTATATATATATATATATATATAGTACATAATGTCCAAGCAGACGTCTTTAAATGTCTCGTTCAGAGGAAGTCAACATGTTCGTAGCATTAAAATAAGATCAATAAGATCAATAAAACCTAATTATGAACTTTCACCTTCAGTTTAAATTAATTCTGCAGATTATTTTGACAATCAATCATTGTGTCGATGGATGAGTGAATAATGTTCATTTATATTTATTATAACGATCAATAAAGTGGAGGGAGAAGCTATGTGACCTCAGACCTTCAGAATAAAAGCAGCGCTACATAATAAGATCATTAATTCACACATTATGTCCGAGCCGAGTTTGATTATTAATGATGTTTGTGGTCTTTGAAGTACAACTTATTGATTATGAAGTATTTTAGTCTCTTTCTCCAGATGAACATGAAGGTGTGTTTCTTTGTTTCTAGTCTCACCTGTGAATAATAACCAGGTGAGACGTCCGTGTGCCCTTTGACTCACTGGTAGAATAGAAGGTGTTTGTGGGCGGGACATGAGTCATCAGCAGCCTCACCTGTATCCATTCAACAGGTGGATGTTTGTTCTCCTGAAGCTGCTTCACACAAGATGTTTGTTTTAGAGAGAAAGATGAAGGACCAGTCTGACCACACACACACACCTGTAACACACACACTGAAGTATTTCAGCCATGAGGGTATTATGTTACGTTTTATATATTTGTATTGTTTACTTAAATTTTTGTGAAGGTGGAGTTTTGTCTGCAAGTTTTATGTTTCAGTCTGTAGTTTCTCCTCAGAGTGAGACCTCCTGCTCCTCCACCTGTCTGTTTCAGTCTGTAGTTTCCTCTCAGAGTGAGACCTCCTGCTCCTCCACCTGTCTGTGTTTCAGTCTGTAGTTTCTCCTCAGAGTGAGACCTCCTGCTCCTCCACCTGTCTGTGTTTCAGTCTGTAGTTTCCTCTCAGAGTGAGACCTCCTGCTCCTCCACCTGTCTGTGTTTCAGTCTGTAGTTTCTCCTCAGAGTGAGACCTCCTGCTCCTCCACCTGTCTGTGTTTCAGTCTGTAGTTTCTCCTCAGAGTAAGACCTCCTGCTCCTCCACCTGTCTGTGTTTCAGTCTGTAGTTTCCTCTCAGAGTGAGACCTCCTGCTCCTCCACCTGTCTGTGTTTCAGTCTGTAGTTTCTCCTCAGAGTGAGACCTGCTCCTCCACCTGTCTGTGTTTCAGTCTGTAGTTTCTCAGAGTGAGACCTGCTCCTCCACCTGTCTGTGTTTCAGTCTGTAGTTTCTCCTCAGAGTGAGACCTCCTGCTCCTCCACCTGTCTGTGTTTCAGTCTGTAGTTTCTCCTCAGAGTGAGACCTCCTGCTCCTCCACCTGTCTGTGTTTCAGTCTGTAGTTTCCTCTCAGAGTGAGACCTGCTGCTCCTCCACCTGTCTGTGTTTCAGTCTGTAGTTTCTCCTCAGAGTGAGACCTCCTGCTCCTCCACCTGTCTGTGTTGTCCTCCATGTTGGATCCTGTAACATGAAACTACATTAAATGTGTTTTTAAACTGAGTTCTGTTTCCTGTTTCTCCTCCACAGTGAGACATCCTGTCCTCACAGATATTGATCTTTTATTTACTTTTATATTTAAAATTATTAAATATTAAATATGTTGTATTGATGTTAAACCTCAGTGGTTTTAACATCTATTGATCTCTGATAATATTATCAGATATACTATTGAAGTACAATTATGAGGTACTTTTACGTACTGTACTACATCTTAGAGGTACTATTTCTACACTGTAGTATTACTACTCTAGTGCAGTATAAGATCAGAGTACTTCTACACTGTAGTATTACTACTCTAGTGCAGTATAAGATCAGAGTACATCTACACTGTATATTACTATAGTGCAGTATAAGATCAGAGTACTTCTACACTGTAGTATTACTACTCTAGTGCAGTACAAGATCAGAGTACTTCTACACTGTAGTATTACTACTCTAGTGCAGTATAAGATCAGAGTACTTCATTGTAGTATTACTACTCTAGTGCAGTATAAGATCAGAGTACATCTACTGTAGTATTACTACTCTAGTGCAGTATAAGATCAGAGTACTTCTACACTGTAGTATTACTACTCTAGTTCAGTATAAGATCAGAGTACTTCTTCATTGTAGTATTACTACTCTAGTGCAGTATAAGATCAGAGTACTTCTTCATTGTAGTATTACTACTCTAGTGCAGTATAAGATCAGAGTACTTCTTCATTGTAGTATTACTACTCTAGTGCAGTATAAGATCAGAGTACTTCTACACTGTAGTATTACTACTCTAGTGCAGTATAAGACCAGAGTACTTCTACACTGTAGTATTACTACTCTAGTGCAGTATAAGATCAGAGTACTTCTACACTGTAGTATTACTACTCTAGTGCAGTATAAGATCAGAGTACTTCTACACTGTAGTATTACTACTCTAGTGCAGTATAAGATCAGAGTACTTCTACACTGTAGTATTACTACTCTAGTGCAGTATAAGATCAGAGTACTTCTACACTGTAGTATTACTACTCTAGTGCAGTAACAGACTGAATGGAGACCAAACATTTAGAAAAAGATTTATTTATTTCATCAGAATGTTTTAAACAGTTTGCTGTGTTCAGGGAACTCTGTGAATCAGGACGTTTGAGTCTTTAATCATTGGATGAGCTCGACCAATAGAAACGCTCCGTCTCCTTCAGGACACCACGTGCTCCAGGACGCCCTGACGAATCAGCTGCTCACATTTCCACCGAGGCAGGAAGTGCTGCAGACAGACAGACGTTAAGGTGACACAATATTATCATTATTAATAATAATTAATATTAATGAATAATAACCTGACTGTTCTTATTATCATTATTAATAATAATGAATATTAATGAATAATAACCTGACTGTTCTTATTATTAATAATAATTTATATTAATAAATAATAACCTGACTGTTCTTATTATTATTATTATTAATATTAATAAATAATAACCTGACTGTTTTTTGTTATTATTAATATTAATAAATAACCTGACTGTTCGTATTATTAATATTAATGAATAATAACCTGACTGTTCTTATTATTAATAATAATGAATATTAATGAATAATAACCTGACTGTTATTATTAATATGAATAATAATTTATATTAATAAATAATAACCTGACTGTTTTTTGTTATTATTAATATTAATAAATAACCTGACTGTTCGTATTATTAATATTAATAAATAATAACCTGACTGTTCTTATTAATATTAATAAATAATAACCTGACTGTTCTTATTAATATTAATAAATAATAACCTGACTGTTCTTCTTCAGCAGGATCACGGTTCCGTCGTCGATCTCAAACTCTCCGTGGTCCTTTAAACACCTCACCTGGAAAACAGCTGATGTCAGCGTCATGTGACCACAGGTACTTATACACATAGTATATACAAGTACACACTGCGTAAGTACAAATACGTTGACGTCAATATTCAGTTTGTTTGCAGAAAGACATTAAAAGATTCCTTAAACGATGTTTAAATATAAAATCAATAACATTAAGTGATTATTTTAGTTGACTCCGTTATAAAAACACTTAATTTAAAATAGATCATATTTAATATCTAATCTTCTGTTAAATAAACAGAAACATTAAAACGTTTTATTCAAAGTAACATAACTATTTATAAACTATGTTGTTTCAAACGTTTAAAACTGAATTATTGTTATTTTCAGACGGATTAGATATTAGAGCGTTTAAATGAAATGTGTTCGAGTTTAATTTCTTATTGTTTTATTAACAGTATAAACTATTTTAAAACACTAAAATAAAAACATTAATCTCCAGAGAGAGCTTGTTCCTACATTTCCCATCATGCACCCTGCCAGATGTGTGTGGTCTCACCTCGATGTAAAGGCTCTTTGGGGGCTTCATGTCCTGAGTGAGGTCCAGACCCTCGCCCCCCCCCAGAGACCGCATGAAGGAGGCCAGAGACTTCTTGTACTGACTGAACCACTGCACCTGCACAGGTAGACCAGAGGGAGGGGGGGGGGGGGGGTGTCATCAGTGATCAATACAGGAAGTGATCAATACAGGAAGTGATGTCACACTCACCTCCTCTGCACACATGTGGAAGCGGACGTTAGCCGGCAGAACGCTGCCGTACTCCCAACGGAGAGACCGGATCCTCAGGAGACGGTCATAGCTGAGAGAGGGAGGAGTCACATGATCACAGGGGAGGAGTCACACGACCACAGGGGAGGAGTCACATGATCACAGGTGTGTGTGTGTGAGGAGCGAGGACAGTAGAGAGGAGTGAGCAGAGAGGAGAGAGTAGAGAGAGAGAGCGAGTAGAGGAGAGAGAGAGCGAGTAGAGGAGAGAGAGGAGAGAGAGAGAGCGAGTAGAGGAGAGAGGGGAGAGAGAGAGAGAGCGAGTAGAGGAGAGAGGGGAGAGAGAGAGCGAGTAGAGGAGAGAGGAGCCAGTAGAGAGGAGAGAGAGAGTAGAGGAAGTAGAGAGTAGAGAGAGTAGATGAAGTAGAGAGGAGAGAGAGAGGAGAGAGTAGAGAGGAGAGAGAGAGAGTAGAGGAAGTAGAGAGGAGAGAGAGAGGAGCCAGTAGAGGAGAGAGAGAGAGTAGAGGAAGTAGAGAGGAGAGAGGAGAGAGAGAGTAGATGAAGTAGAGAGGAGAGAGAGAGGAGAGAGTAGAGGAGAGAGAGGAGAGAGAGAGAGCAAGTAGAGGAGAGAGGGGAGAGAGCGAGTAGAGGAGAGAGGAGCCAGTAGAGAGGAGAGAGAGAGAGTAGAGGAAGTAGAGAGGAGAGAGTAGAGAGAGAGGAGAGAGAGTAGATGAAGTAGAGAGGAGAGAGAGAGGAGAGAGAGTAGAGGAGAGAGAGGAGCGAGTAGAGAGAGAAGAGCAAGTAGAGAGGAGAGAGAGAGTAGAGAAGAGAGAGAGAGAGTAGAGGAGAGAGAGGAGCCATTAGAGAGGAGAGAGAGAGAGTAGAGGAAGTAGAGAGGAGAGAGAGAGGAGAGAGAGAGTAGATGAAGTAGAGAGGAGAGAGAGAGGAGAGAGTAGAGGAGAGAGAGGAGAGAGAGAGAGCGAGTAGAGGAGAGAGGGGAGAGAGAGAGCGAGTAGAGGAGGAGCCAGTAGAGAGGAGAGAGAGAGAGTGAGTAGAGAGGAGAGAGAGAGAGCTAGTAGAGGAGAGAGAGGAGCGAGTAGAGAGAGAGGAGCGAGTAGAGAGGAGAGAGAGGAGCGAGTAGAGGAGAGAGAGGAGCGAGTAGAGAGAGAGGAGCGAGTAGAGAGAGAGGAGCGAGTAGAGAGGAGAGAGAGAGAGCGAGTAGAGAGGAGAGAGAGGAGCGAGTAGAGAGAGAGCGAGTAGAGAGAGAGGAGCGAGTAGAGAGGAGAGAGAGAGGAGCGAGTAGAGAGGAGAGAGAGGAGCGAGTAGAGGAGAGAGAGAGAGAGGAGCGAGTAGAGAGGAGAGAGAGCGAGTAGAGAGAGAGGAGCGAGTAGAGAGGAGAGGAGTGAGGAGAGGAGTGAGGAGATAGGAGTGAGGAGAGGAGTGAGGAGATAGGAGTGAGAAGAGGAGTGAGTAGAGGAGAGAGAGAGGAGCGAGTAGAGAGAGAAGAGCGAGTAGAGAAGAGAGAGAGAGCGAGTAGAGAGAGGAGCGAGTAGAGAGGAGAGAGAGAGGAGCGAGTAGAGAAGAGAGAGAGAGCGAGTAGAGAGAGGAGCGAGTAGAGAGGAGAGAGAGAGGAGCGAGTAGAGAGGAGAGGAGTGAGGAGATAGGAGTGAGGAGAGGAGCGAGTAGAGAGGAGAGAGAGAGGAGCGAGGAGAGAGGAGCGAGTAGAGAGGAGAGAGAGGAGCGAGTAGAGAGGAGAGGAGTGAGAAGAGGAGTGAGTAGAGAGGAGAGGAGTGAGAAGAGAGAGAGCGAGTAGAGGAGAGAGGAGCGAGTAGAGAGGAGAGAGAGGAGCGAGTAGAGAGGAGAGGAGTGAGAAGAGGAGCGAGTAGAGAGGAGAGGAGTGAGAAGAGGAGCGAGTAGAGAGGAGAGGAGTGAGAAGAGGAGCGAGTAGAGAGGAGAGGAGTGAGAAGAGGAGCGAGTAGAGGAGAGAGAGAGGAGCGAGTAGAGAGGAGAGAGAGAGGAGCGAGTAGAGAGGAGAGAGAGGAGCGAGTAGAGAGGAGAGAGAGAGAGCTAGTAGAGGAGAGAGGAGCGAGTAGAGAGGAGAGAGAGGAGCGAGTAGAGAGGAGAGAGAGGAGCGAGTAGAGAGGAGAGAGAGGAGCGACTAGAGAGGAGAGAGAGGAGCGAGTAGAGAGGAGAGAGAGGAGCGAGTAGAGAGGAGAGAGAGGAGCGAGTAGAGAGAGAGAGCGAGTAGAGAGGAGAGAGAGAGGAGCGAGTAGAGAGGAGAGAGAGGAGCGAGTAGAGAGAGAGGAGCGAGTAGAGAGAGAGGAGCGAGTAGAGGAGAGAGAGAGAGAGAGTAGAGAGGAGCGAGTAGAGAGGAGCGAGTAGAGAGGAGAGAGAGCGAGTAGAGAGAGAGGAGCGAGTAGAGAGGAGTGAGGAGATAGGAGTGAGGAGAGTAGAGAGGAGAGAGAGGAGCGAGTAGAGGAGAGAGAGAGGAGCGAGTAGAGAGGAGAGGAGTGAGGAGAGGAGTGAGTAGAGGAGAGAGAGAGGAGCGAGTAGAGAGAGAAGAGCGAGTAGAGAAGAGAGAGAGAGCGAGTAGAGAGGAGTGAGGAGATAGGAGTGAGGAGAGGAGCGAGTAGAGAGGAGAGAGAGGAGAGAGTAGAGGGGAGAGGAGTGAGAAGAGGAGCGAGTAGAGAGGAGAGAGAAGAGGAGCGAGTAGAGAGGAGAGGAGTGAGAAGAGGAGCGAGTAGAGAGGAGAGGAGTGAGAAGAGGAGCGAGTAGAGAGGAGCGAGTAGAGAGGAGAGGAGTGAGAAGAGGAGCGAGTAGAGAGGAGAGGAAGAGGAGCGAGTAGAGGAGAGAGAGGAGCGAGTAGAGAGAGAGAGCGAGTAGAGAGGAGAGAGAGAGGAGCGAGTAGAGAGGAGAGAGAGGAGCGAGTAGAGAGAGAGGAGCGAGTAGAGGAGAGAGAGAGCGAGTAGAGAGGAGCGAGTAGAGAGGAGAGAGAAGCGAGTAGAGAGGAGTGAGGAGAGTAGAGAGGAGAGAGAGGAGCGAGTAGAGGAGAGAGAGAGGAGCGAGTAGAGAGGAGAGGAGTGAGGAGATAGGAGTGAGGAGAGGAGTGAGGAGATAGGAGTGAGAAGAGGAGTGAGTAGAGGAGAGAGAGAGGAGCGAGTAGAGAGAGAAGAGCGAGTAGAGAAGAGAGAGAGCGAGTAGAGAGGAGTGAGGAGATAGGAGTGGGGAGAGGAGCGAGTAGAGAGGAGAGAGGAGCGAGTAGAGGAGAGAGAGAGGAGCGAGTAGAGAGGAGAGGAGTGAGGAGAGGAATGAGGAGATAGGAGTGAGGAGAGGAGTGAGGAGATAGGAGTGAGAAGAGGAGTGAGTAGAGGAGAGAGAGAAGAGCGAGTAGAGAAGAGAGAGAGAGAGCGAGTAGAGAGAGGAGCGAGTGAGGAGCGAGTAGAGAGGAGAGGAGTGAGGAGAGGAGTGAGGAGATAGGAGTGAGGAGAGGAGCGAGTAGAGAGGAGAGAGAGAGGAGCAAGTAGAGAGGAGAGAGAGGAGCGAGTAGAGAGGAGAGAGAGGAGCGAGTAGAGAGGAGAGGAGTGAGAAGAGGAGTGAGTAGAGAGGAGAGGAGTGAGAAGAGGAGCGAGTAGAGAGGAGAGGAGTGAGAAGAGGAGCGAGTAGAGAGGAGAGGAGTGAGAAGAGGAGCGAGTAGAGAGGAGAGGAGTGAGAAGAGGAGTGAGTAGAGAGGAGAGGAGTGAGAAGAGGAGTGAGAAGAGGAGTGAGTAGAGAGGAGAGGAGTGAGAAGAGGAGTGAGTAGAGAGGAGAGGAGTGAGTAGAGAGGGGAGGAGTGAGAAGAGGAGTGAGTAGAGAGGAGAGGAGTGAGAAGAGGAGAGTAGAGAGGAGAGGAGTGAGAAGAGGAGCGAGTAGAGAGGAGAGGAGTGAGAAGAGGAGTGAGTAGAGAGGAGAGGAGTGAGAAGAGGAGCGAGTAGAGGAGAGGAGTGAGAAGAGGAGCGAGTAGAGAGGAGAGGAGTGAGAAGAGGAGCGAGTAGAGAGGAGAGGAGTGAGAAGAGGAGAGTAGAGAGGAGAGGAGTGAGAAGAGGAGTGAGTAGAGAGGAGGAGGAAATGACAAATAAGAGACTTGGGCTGTACCCTGTGTGTGTAGGTCACATGATGCACAGGTGTGTATGTGTGTGTGTGTGGTGTTACAGGTGTGTGTGTGTGTGGTGTTACAGGTGTGTGTGTGGTGTTACAGGTGTGTGTGTGTGTGTGTGTGTGGTGTTACAGGTGTGTGTGTGTGTGGTGTTACAGGTGTGTGTGTGTGTGTGTGTGTGTGGTGTTACAGGTGTGTGTGTGTGTGTGGTGTTACAGGTGTGTGTGTGTGTGTGGTGTTACAGGTGTGTGTGTGTGTGGTGTTACAGGTGTGTGTATGTGTGTGTGGTGTTACAGGTGTGTGTGTGTGTGTGTGTGGTGTTACAGGTGTGTGTGTGTGTGTGTGTGGTGTTACAGGTGTGTGTGTGTGTGTGGTGTTACAGGTGTGTGTGTGTGTGTGGTGTTACAGGTGTGTGTGTGTGTGGTGTTACAGGTGTGTGTGTGTGTGTGTTACCAGTAGGCGGTCACACAGCGTTGGTTCCTCAACAAACAACAGTGTCGTAGTTTGATTGAAGGAATGAGATCAGCTCGACCTTCAGATTTCGCCTCGTTACTGAAACACAATTATTAATAATATGAATATGATGTTCACCCTTTAACCTAAAACACTAATTAAAGTATTAACATTAGTGGACTCACACATCCGTCTGGTTCTGTTCATAAAGAGCTTCCATCTCCTGCAGAACCTGTCGGAGTCCATCCTCCTGAGAACACGAGAGAACGTTCAGACTCCATCACTCTCTGACCATTTAACAGTTAGTTCCTTATTGCGTCGGTTTGATGATTGAGCACCAGACAGCGTTGAATATTAAACAATATTAACTATTTTTACGTTGTTTCATAGCCTTCTTGTGTGGTGACTGAGCCCTTCAAACTAGTCTGGATGGATCTTGTTGGTGAGCTGAAATGCTCCAACAATGGTTACTTATATATGTATATATATATACATATATATATATATATACATATATATATATATATATATACATAGTCTTGCATTACAACCGGCCCTTTGAGGGCGACCGTGATGCTGATGAGGCTCAGAGTAAATTGAGTTTGACACCCCTGACCTAAACGTTCCCTGGACACTGACGAGGTGTGACGTAATGATGAATGAGTGAATGAGGTAATGATGAATGAGTGAATGACGTAATGATGAATGAGGTAATGATGAATGAGTGAATGACGTAATGATGAATGAGGTAATGATGAATGCGTGAATGCCGTAATGATGAATGAGGTAATGATGAATGCGTGAATGACGTAATGATGAATGAGTGAATGACGTAATGATGAATGACGTAATGATGAATGAGGTAATGATGTATGACGTAATGATGAATGTGTGAATGATGAATGAGGTAATGACGAATGTGTGAATGGTGAATGCCGTAATGATGAATGAGTGAATGACGTAATGATGAATGAGTGAATGACGTAATGATGAATGCGGTAATGATGAATGAGTGAATGACGTAATGATGAATAACTGAATGCCGTAATGATGAATAACTTAATGCCGTAATGATGAATAACTGAATGACGTAATGATGAATAACTGAATGACGTAATGATGAATAACTGAATGACGTAATGATGAATAACTGAATGACGTAATGATGAATAACTGAATGACGTAATGATGAATAACTGAATGATGCAATGATGAATGAGTGAATGACTCTCTTAGAGAGCAGGTGGTGGATCGCATAGCGTGACCGTCTTTAGATTTATTAGTATTTTGCTCGACAGAGTTTGAATCCAGGTGGTTTTGATCTTTACATTAATATATTTTCTTAAATGTATTTCTTCATACTGTGACGTAGTCTCACTTATACAATCAATAGATCTGAGACGTGTTTATAGATCTCAGCAACATGTTTGTGAATGTGTGAGGAATCTGTCCACAGAGACAGAAAACAGCTATTAGTGAACACAACAACACAAGGACGAGAAACCAGCAGGTCTGAAACCAGCAGCTTTGAAACCAGCAGGTCTGAAACCAGCAGCTTTGAAACCAGCAGGTCTGAAACCAGCAGCTTTTAAACCAGCAGCTCTGAAACTAGCAGGTCTGAAACCAGCAGCTTTGAAACCAGCAGCTCTGAAACCAGCAGCTTTGAAACCAGCAGCTCTGAAACCAGTCGGGACATAACACCGGGAATAACTCACGTTAAACGCGGGCAGCTGTCCGTCGCTCATCCGGTGGAGCTCCCGGATTAACTCGATAACTTTCTCACAGAACATACCGGTTCCGTTAAACCGTTAAACACAGAATATTAAATCTTTACTGAAAACAACACAACTCTCGTTGTGAGACTTCAGCTCCAGTTTCGCGGCAAAAAAATCGCAGTGTTGTGATCACGTGACAAAATGGACGCGTCGCTCCGGCGGCCGCGTTGGGACAAACTTCAAGAAACCCGCGAAGCGAGCTTGTCGCTGCCGAACAAACCAGCGTTTAATAACCGCTTTATTTATTAACAGTAACGATGCTGTGAATCCGCTTTAATCCATCCAGAACAAGCGGTAAGAGTTTGTTCTTTTATTTAACGTTCACGGTTTAAAGCACAAACGAGCCGTTCGTCGCCATTTTTAATCCCGCAGTCTGACTTCCGGTTAGCAAACAGCGGCTAAAAATAAAAACCCGTCCGACAGCTTTTACATTCCGGTTCGAGTCCTCCGGAGAGACTCCGTGTGTTGTTGTACACCTGTGAAGAAGAAGTGGGATATTGTAGGTTTGTTTAGGAGCCGCTTCCTGTTTCTGCTGATTAGCTTCGATGCTAAGTAACTAGCTTTGTAGAATGCTGCGTTCATGTGAAAGAAAAGAGGCTCGGAAATGGTAAATATCTGTTTCTGCTGACGTAACATTTATGTTGTGAGTTTAACAACATTAACAACATTAATAACATTAACAATATTAATAACATTAACAATATTAATAACAGAGAGAGACAGAACGTGTGATGCGTTCAGGGTCGTGAGGAGTCAAAGGCCCCTAATGTCACAAGTACTGTACTAAAGTACACATGTGGTCTGTACTTGAGTACTTATATTTACTGCTTCTTTATATTTACTCTCCACTACATCTCAGAGGTACATATTGTACTTCTTACTGTACTACATCTCAGAGGTACATATTGTACTTCTTACTGTACTACATCTCAGAGGTACATATTGTACTTTATACTGTCCTACATCTCAGAGGTACATATTGTACTTTATACTGTACTACATCTCAGAGGTACATATTGTACTTTATAATGTACTACATCTCAGAGGTACATATAGTACTTCTTACTGTACTACATTTCAGAGTTTACGAGGTGTACCTGAAGGCACCATGCACTCCTTCATTCACCGGGTTTGTTTTGGTCCTCGTTGCTCCGACGCTCCCCAGTGGCCGTGGACGTAGCACGGTGACGACCACGTGTTCGTGTTACTTGCTCTCTGATTGGCCCGCGGCGGCTGGGCGCTGATCAGCTGCTCTCTGTGGGTCCTCAGTGCACGCGGAGAGCTCGAGCCGTTTGGGAGTCTCACAGCAGGGGGGACTCAGCTCCGTGTGTCGGTAACGGACTCCTCCTCCGGTTAACGGGTGTTTTTGTCGTTCACGTTCACAGTGATGCGAAAGCGTAATAACCCGGAGGACAGCGGAACTCTGCTGGACAGGAGAGACCCGGACCTGAAGCAGCGGGACCGGCAGGGACCGGGAGGAGAGGGGGGGGGCATGGGGAAACCGTTCAGCAGGTAAGACCACAAGAACAACAAAGTCACGTGTTCACAACACAAAGTGTCACTTTAGACAAAAAGGATGAAAAGTTCACAGAAACGATGAAACTCTCACCTGTGTTCATCTTATTGTCTTATTTATTAAATAAAACAGTCAAAACATAACATAGTGACAATATCATTCATATGATAAAATATAACCCGTAAAGATCAAATATTACAATAATTATAAAAGGAAAATTAGATTTCTGAGTGTAAATATTAAAATAAACGTCTCCAGAAGGATTTTATAAAACATAACAAAGTATTCAATCTTTTAAGTTTAATTGTCAGAAGTAAATCGTTACTTTATTGGTTATAATTGTTGCACATATTATTCTTTCTTTTTCATTTTTAAACATGTATTTTACATATTTTCTTGTTTATTTTTATTAGTTTTTATGAACCAAAACTTAATTCTCAGTCACAGTTTTGTATCATTTCTGGTTGATGTGGTGATATTTGTGTGTACTATGACATTAGTAGAAAAGTACACACTGTGAAGTATAAGTATGCCGTGAGGAGATAGGACAGTGTGATAAAGATCAGACAGGAAGTTCAACGGAACTGATTCAGACTTTGACTTTGACCCACTTTAGTTTCACTTCTGCCTCAGCAGAGTAAATATATACAAATACTAGGGGTGTAACGATACGCGTATTCGTATTGAACCGTTCGGTACGAGGCTCACGGTTCGGTACGCATGGCGAACCGAACAATACGTTCATACTAGTGCATTTGGAAATGCAGAAGCTTAAATTGTGGGAAATATTATGTTTTCGGTGGAGCCACTGTTCTCAAACTGGCAACACACATGACGTAACGGACAGCGTGCTCTCTGACACGCCCACCACCAAAGAAACACTTTCTACTCCAGTCGGGCACTTTGCGCTGTGAGACACGCTACACGAAGCTAACGTTAGCTCGGTGCAACATGGCTAGTAATAGACCAGAAATAAAAGATCCTCCAACGGCCTACAGGTCTGGTGTTTGGAGCCACTTTGGTTTCTCTGTGAACTATGAGGGCGATGGTGAGAGAGTGGTGGATGAAAAAACAACGCGATGTCGCATTTGCTACACGAGTGTCGGCTACATCAGTGGGAATATCTCAAACATGTTAACACATTTACGCCGACATCACCCCAGTGTGGCAGTGGGTGAAACTAAACGAAAACCTGGAGCAGCACACGCGCTTCAAACTCTCCCGAAGCATTTAAGCAGCTGTTCCCTGCTGATGAGGGCTAAAGCGATCACCACGGCGGTTGGTACACTTACAGCCGCGGACATGAGACCCGACTCTGTAGTGTAAAACGCTTTATGAACCTGCTGAATGTTATTGAGCCCGTTACACTACTCCTTCACGAGCCCATTTCAGACAAACCGTAATTCCCGCTTTGTACAAGAAAACAAAAGCACAAGTAGAGAATCACATGTCGAGGCACCCGCTGCTGCTCTGACAACGAGGGCTACACAACGCTACCTGACTGTAACACACATTACCTCATCACTGAATGAGATGAAGAGTCATGTTCTTCAGACACAAAGCTACCTGACTGTAACACACATTACCTCACCACTGAATGAGATGAAGAGTCATGTTCTTCAGACACAACGCTACTTGACTGTAACACACATTACCTCACCACTGAATGAGATGAAGAGTCATGTTCTTCAGACACAACGCTACCTGACTGTAACACACATTACCTCACCACTGAATGAGATGAAGAGCCATGTTCTTCAGACACAACGCTACCTGACTGTAACAAACATTACCTCATCACTGAATGAGATGAAGAGTCATGTTCTTCAGACACAACGCTACCTGACTGTAACACACATTACCTCACCACTGAATGAGATGAAGAGCCATGTTCTTCAGACACAACGCTACCTGACTGTAACACACATTACCTCACCACTGAATGAGATGAAGAGCCATGTTCTTCAGACACAACGCTACCTGACTGTAACACACATTACCTCACCACTGAATGAGATGAAGAGCCATGTTCTTCAGACACAACGCTACCTGACTGTAACACACATTACCTCACCACTGAATGAGATGAAGAGTCATGTTCTTCAGACACAACGCTACCTGACTGTAACACACATTACCTCACCACTGAATGAGATGAAGAGCCATGTTCTTCAGACACAACGCTACCTGACTGTAACACACATTACCTCACCACTGAATGAGATGAAGAGCCATGTTCACTCAGGTATACTTCCATCATTGTTCATACTACAATGATGATGGAGAAGATGTAAGTAACAATACTACATTACATGTTTTACCCCAGAAGATGGGTCACTCAGGTATAGTTCCATCATTGTTCAAAGTCAAATAATAGCTTCATGATGTTAGTTTTAATGAATAAATATATTTTAAAATCAAGTACGTTTCTCTGGCATTTATAGTTTTCTACTGTATTGAAAACGTACCGAACCGTGAATATTGTGAACCGTTACACCCCTAATAACTATATATGTATATATACTTATTAATCTATTTAAAGTGATTGATAGGTGACTTCTAAACCCTGAGCTCTCCTTCCTGTCAGCTTCACTCTTCTTCTTCTGTCTAATCTTCATCCTCATTAGAGTCTCTTAAACTCTGAACAACCAGACCTGCAGCAATGCATGCTGGTCATTCTGCTCTCTGTTCAACACGGACACAGAAAACACCAGAAGACTGAAGTCTGGGTCTAACCTCAGGTTAGCGTAGCGTAGCTCCAAACAAGACGCTCAGTCGCAAATAAAACGCATTCTTAGCCATAACATGTGCAACGCTTCTCTGACGCCGTCAGCCAGAAATACCGTTGGTACGAATCCTTCTCCTGGCTGAGTCAGGGCTGCTAGCTGTGGGGTTGGCCGACCCTTTCTTTCCTTCTCCAGAAAGGCGTCAGTAACTCCGCCACCAAATCCGTTTCTCCTCCTTCAGCCATTGAGTGTTAAAAAAACAAAGCGAGGTAAACAAAACAGAAATCTACACCAAGCAAAACGCTAAAAATGTCATAACTTCTCTTACATATGTTTCAACTTGAACTCTTACTACTACTAACTTCTGCTAGCTAGCTTTCTGCTTCACAACAGTGACGCTAGCTCACTGACCAATCACGGCGCACGTTAATGCTGACGTGCTTCAGTGTTTCCTCTAGGTTTACAGCTTGGGGGGGCGGACACCGACACAAACACTTAATGGAATCATGGT
This sequence comes from Leptoclinus maculatus, assembly GCA_032191485.1. Taxonomy (NCBI): domain Eukaryota; kingdom Metazoa; phylum Chordata; class Actinopteri; order Perciformes; family Stichaeidae; genus Leptoclinus; species Leptoclinus maculatus. Next base: position 95,452 of record JAVDOI010000216.1, on the reverse strand, counting down.
GTTCATGTGTTTCATTTAATGACAGCAGTAATAGAACGACTGAACTAAACATTGAACTAAACATCGAACATTTCTTTTTATGACAATTATCCACAAAGTGTGCAGTGTGTGTGTGTGTGTGTGTGTGTGTGTGTGTGTGTGTGTGTGTGTGTGTGTGTGTGTGTGTGTGTGTGTGTGTGTGTGTGTGTGTGTGTGTGTGTGTGTGTGTGTGTGTGTGTGTGTGTGTGTGTGTGTGTGTGTGTGTGTGTGCGCGTGTGCGTGCGTGCGTATCGGAACTAGACCGTGCGCGATACAGAGAGCAGAGGAGAATTGTAAACGCGCGACCATGTACAGACAGAAATGACATGCCGTCTGTAGATAAGATAAATAATATAAAGCTGTTCAGTGTGTTTAATACAAGAACACGGTGTAGACCTGTTCTATAGGAAAGGAGCTGTTAGAATCCTCTAAATGCTAAGGAAAGGTGCTTTAATGCTTCCTTTAGTAGCTCCTTCAGCATAGGAAACACTGGACCTTCCTTTATTATCTCCTTTAGCATAGGAAACACTGGACCTTCCTTTATTAGCTCCTTTAGCATAGGAAACACTGGACCTTCCTTTATTAGCTCCTTGAGCATAGGAAACACTGGACCTTCCTTTATTAGCTCCTTTAGCATAGGAAACACTGGACCTTCCTTTATTAGCTCCTTTAGCATAGGAAACACTGGACCTTCCTTTACTAGCTCCTTTAGCATAGGAAACACTGGACCTTCCTTTATTAGCTCATTTAGCATAGGAAACACTGGACCTTCCTTTATTAGCTCCTTTAGCATAGGAAACACTGGACTTTCCTTTATTAGCTCCTTTAGCATAGGAAACACTGGACCTTCCTTTATTAGCTCCTTTAGCATAGGAAACACTGGACCTTCCTTTACTAGCTCCTTTAGCATAGGAAACACTGGACCTTCCTTTATTAGCTCCTTTAGCATAGGAAACACTATACCTTCCTTTATTATCTCCTTTATCATAGGAAACACTGGACCTTCCTTTATTAGCTCCTTTAGCATAGGAAACACTGGACCTTCCTTTACTAGCTCCTTTAGCATAGGAAACACTGGACCTTCCTTTATTAGCTCCTTTAGCATAGGAAACACTATACCTTCCTTTATTAGTTCCTTTAGCATAGGAAACACTGGACCTTCCTTTACTAGCTCCTTTAGCATAGGAAACACTGGACCTTCCTTTATTAGCTCCTTTATCATAGGAAACACTGGACCTTCCTTTATTAGCTCCTTTAGCATAGGAAACACTGGACCTTCCTTTATTATCTCCTTTAGCATAGGAAACACTGGACCTTCCTTTATTAGCTCCTTTAGCATAGGAAACACTGGACCTTCCTTTACTAGCTCCTTTAGCATAGGAAACACTGGACCTTCCTTTATTAGCTCCTTTATCATAGGAAACACTGGACCTTCCTTTATTATCTCCTTTAGCGTAGGAAACACTGGACCTTCCTTTATTAGCTCCTTTAGCATAGGAAACACTATACCTTCCTTTATTATCTCCTTTAGCATAGGAAACACTGGACCTTCCTTTATTATCTCCTTTAGCATAGGAAACACTGGACCTTCCTTTATTAGCTCCTTTAGCATAGGAAACACTGGACCTTCCTTTATTAGCTCCTTTAGCATAGGAAACACTGGACCTTCCTTTACTAGCTCCCTTAGCATAGGAAACACTGGACCTTCCTTTATTAGCTCCTTTAGCATAGGAAACACTGGACCTTCCTTTATTATCTCCTTTAGCATAGGAAACACTGGACCTTCCTTTATTATCTCCTTTAGCATAGGAAACACTGGACCTTCCTTTATTAGCTCCTTTAGCATAGGAAACACTGGACCTTCCTTTATTAGCTCCTTTAGCATAGGAAACACTGGACCTTCCTTTATTAGCTCCTTCAGCATAGGAAACACTGGACCTTCCTTTATTAGCTCCTTTAGCATAGGAAACACTGGACCTTCCTTTATTATCTCCTTTATCATAGGAAACACTGGACCTTCCTTTATTAGCTCCTTTAGCATAGGAAACACTGGACCTTCCTTTATTATCTCCTTTATCATAGGAAACACTGGACCTTCCTTTATTATCTCCTTTATCATAGGAAACACTGGACCTTCCTTTATTATCTCCTTTATCATAGGAAACACTGGACCTTTCGTTGACGTCGAACGGTTTCGTCTGTCTCCACCTGTCTGTCCTCACCTGTCTGTCTTCACCTGTCTGTCCTCACCTGTCTGTCTTCACCTGTCTGTCTTCTCCTGTCTGTCCTCACCTGTCTGTCTTCACCTGTCTGTCCTCACCTGTCTGTCCTCACCTGTCTGTCTTCACCTGTCTGTCTTGTCCTGTCTGTCCTCGCCTGTCTGTCCTCGCCTGTCTGTCCTCACCTGTCTGTCTCCACCTGTCTGTCTTCACCTGTCTGTCCTCACCTGTCTGTCTTCACCTGTCTGTCTTGTCCTGTCTGTCCTCGCCTGTCTGTCTTCACCTGTCTGTCCTCACCTGTCTGTCCTCACCTGTCTGTCTTCACCTGTCTGTCTTGTCCTGTCTGTCCTCACCTGTCTGTCCTCACCTGTCTGTCCTCACCTGTCTGTCTTCACCTGTCTGTCTTCACCTGTCTGTCTTGTCCTGTCTGTCCTCACCTGTCTGTCTTCACCTGTCTGTCTTCTCCTGTCTGTCCTCACCTGTCTGTCTTCACCTGTCTGTCCTCACCTGTCTGTCTTCACCTGTCTGTCCTCACCTGTCTGTCTTCACCTGTCTGTCCTCACCTGTCTGTCCTCACCTGTCTGTCCTCAGGTTGGGTCTGGTGGGGAAGATGAAGAGGATGATTCTGTGGCTGCTGGTCGTCTACGTCTCCATTCCCTTCATCGTCAAACTGTGTCCGTCCATCCAGGCCAAACTCGTCTTCCTCAACTTCAGTGAGTGATTGAAGGAAGGGAGGAGGAAGGAAGGAAGGAAAGAAGAGAAGCATCAAAAATAGAAACTTTAATCCTGTTTTTATAGCTGTCTCTCTCTCTGCACACCGCCTGTCTCTCTGCACACCGCCTGTCTCTCTGCACACCGCCTGTCTCTCTCTCTCTGCACACCGCCTGTCTCTCTCTCTCTCTGCACACCGCCTGTCTCTCTCTCTCTGCACACCGCCTGTCTCTCTCTCTCTGCACACCGCCTGTCTCTCTCTCTCTGCACACCGCCTGTCTCTCTCTCTCTCTGCACACCGCCTGTCTCACTCTCTCTGCACACCGCCTGTCTCTCTCTCTCTGCACACCGCCTGTCTCTCTCTCTCTGCACACCGCCTGTCTCTCTCTCTCTGCACACCACCTATCTCTCTCTCTGCACACCACCTGTCTCTCTCTCTGCACACCTCCTGTCTCTCTCTCTGCACACCACCTGTCTCTCTCTCTGCACACCTCCTGTCTCTGCACACCACCTGTCTCTCTCTCTGCACACCACCTGTCTCTCTCTCTGCACACCGCCTGTCTCTCTGCACACCTCCTGTCTCTGCACACCTCCTGTCTCTCTCTCTGCACACCACCTGTCTCTCTGCACACCTCCTGTCTCTCTCTCTGCACACCGCCTGTCTCTCTGCACACCACCTGTCTCTCTCTCTGCACACCACCTGTCTCTCTTTCTGCACACCGCCTATCTCTCTGCACACCGCCTGTCTCTCTGCACACCTCCTGTCTCTCTCTCTGCACACCGCCTGTCTCTCTGCACAGCGTCTGTCTCTCTGCACACCGCCTGTCTCTGCACACCGCCTGTCTCTCTGCACAGCGTCTGTCTCTGCACACCCCCTGTCTCTCTCTGTACGCCGCCTGTCTGTCTCTCTCTGTACGCCACCTGTCTGTCTCTCTCTGTACGCCACCTGTCTGTCTTTCTCTGTACGCCACCTGTCTGTCTTTCTCTGTACGCCACCTGTCTGTCTCTCTCTGTACGCCGCCTGTCTGTCTCTCTCTGTACGCCACCTGTCTGTCTCTCTCTGTACGCCACCTGTCTGTCTCTCTCTGTACGCCACCTGTCTGTCTCTCTCTGTACGCCGCCTGTCTGTCTCTCTCTGTACGCCGCCTGTCTGTCTCTCTCTGTACGCCACCTGTCTGTCTTTCTCTGTACGCCGCCTGTCTGTCTCTCTCTGTACGCCGCCTGTCTGTCTCTCTCTGTACGCCGCCTGTCTGTCTCTCTCTGTACGCCGCCTGTCTGTCTCTCTCTGTACGCCGCCTGTCTGTCTCTCTCTGTACGCCACCTGTCTGTCTTTCTCTGTACGCCGCCTGTCTGTCTCTCTCTGTACGCCGCCTGTCTGTCTCTCTCTGTACGCCGCCTGTCTGTCTCTCTCTGTACGCGCCTGTCTGTCTCTCTGTACGCCGCCTGTCTGTCTCTCTCTGTACGCCGCCTGTCTGTCTGTCAGCAGGTCAAAGGACAGCGGGCTCGTGTTCCTGCTGCTCTTAAGACGAGTGAAACCTGTCTGAGTTGACAGGAAGTGGGCGAGGACACACAAGAGTGATTGACAGGCTGGTGTAACATGTGCCCCCCCCTCAGTGAGGATGCCGTACTTCATCGACCTGAAGAGACCTCTGGACCAGGGACTGAACCACACACACAACTTCTACCTGGAGCCAGAGACTGGACTGAAGATCGGAGTCTGGTAACACACACACACACACACACACAGAGACACACACACAGAGAGACACACACGGAGAGACACAGACGCACACAGAGAGACACACACACGGAGAGACACAGACGCACACACAGAGACACACACAGAGAGACACACACACACAGAGAGACACACACACAGACACACACACACACACAGAGACACACACACAGACACAGATACACACACACAGAGACACACACACACACACAGAGACACACACACACACAGAGACACACACACACAGACACACACACAGAGAGACACACACACAGAGAGAGACACACACAGAGACACACACACACACAGAGACACACACAGTTATACTATTTATATTTATTCTATTTTTGATTCTGTTCTCAATAAAGTAGATTCTAAACATTTCAGGACTTCAATCAGTTATATAATAATATATATATATACAATATATAATACAATAATATTAAAATGTGTGTGTGTTTCAGGCACACAGTTCCTGCTCAGATGTGGAGAGAAGCTCAGGGGAAACGAGGCGACTGGTACGACTCCACCTTTAGCTCCACCCACTCTGTCATCCTCTATCTCCATGGAAACGCAGGGACCAGGTGACCCACACAGACATAGAGACGCACACAGAGACACAGACACACACACACACACACACACCCATCAGTCGCTGTTTGACCTTTGACCTGTTTGTGTCTCTACAGAGGAGGAGACCACCGAGTTCAGCTCTATAAGGTCAGTTTAAACCTGTCGTCTGTTATTATATTCATATTAATAAGACATGGAGACTTATTATAAGTAAAAGATCTGATGTTCATACACAGTCCTGCTCTGTCCACTAGCTCTGTTCTTATTATCATTGTGTTCATACAGGTGAGTATGTCACGGTACGCTATATCACGATAAGTCACGGTACGCTATATCACGATAAGTCACGGTACGCTATATCACGTTAAGTCACGGTACGCTATATCACGATAAATCACTTATTTTTTTTTAAATGTAAATTGGGAACTGACGGGAAACATTGTGTTAGCGTGACCTCTGTTAGTTCCTCTTGCTGAACTTCACCTGTACAGGTGACTCTCTTCTCTGTCTTCATTCAGGTCCTCAGTTCATTAGGTTACCATGTCGTCACCTTTGATTACAGAGGTGAGAACTGTTCTTCTTCTTCACATATTTATAACAAGCAACACTGCTTTAATACATCAGTACATCTGAAGTGTGTGTGTGCATGTGTGTGTGCGTGTGTGCGTGCGTGTGTGTGCAGGGTGGGGGGATTCAGACGGCTCTCCATCAGAGGGGGGGATGACATCAGACGCTCTCTTCGTCTACGATTGGCTGAAACAGCGTCTCAACGACAAAACGCCGCTTTACATCTGGGGACACTCTCTGGGGACGGGGTAACACACACACAGAGATACACAGACACATAGACACACGTATATAGTATACACACACACCTATAGATACATATAGACACACACACACACACACACTCCGTTCAGTACCAGGGTTTAATTATTTAATCTGAATGTTTTGTTTTTCAGAGTTGCCACAAACCTGGTCAGACGGCTGTGTGACAGAGGTCTGACACACACACACACACACGCAATACCTACACACACACACACTCGGTTGCATCAATAACTTATATCAGCTGATCAATGACTCTGTTTACGTTATTCAGGAAAAGACAGTTTTACTAATCTGACGATATGACTCATTAATATTCCACTAATATCCTCGTTAACGTGCAGATTAACGTAAACGTTCATTTATCCTCGTTGGGTTCCACATGTGTTCTGTGTAATTAGAATAAACAGCTTTCGGAGGTTGTATTTATTATATCTATATCTATGAGATATGTTAGTTAGTTTAATGTAAGAGTCTTAATATTCATGATGTCATTGACAGGAAGTCCCCCTGACGCTCTGATCTTAGAGTCTCCGTTCACCAACATCAGAGAGGAGGCCCGGAGCCACCCCTTCTCCATGGTAACACACACACACACACACACGGCTCCTCCGAGTGTCCTACATACTGAACCCCAATATAATCATAGATTTGACTAAATCAAATCTGACCCTTTGAGTGTTACACAGTCGACACGCTACAAATGATTCCAGGTTATGATAAAAAAATGCTGTTATCTTCTCCACTTTGTAAATATCCATTTACAGTTGGGCTCTTCCACAATAATAATATAAATAGTTGTTTCTTTTCAGACACTCTTGAGGTTTGAGTCCAGAAAGTGTTTTAACGGGGAGAAAAAGAAAGAAATCTAAATTACAACATATTGAATCCAAATGACAGAAATGATACATAAAATGAGTAGTAATATCAGTAGTAGCACTAACAATAGAAAAATTACATAATAATAACAACAATCGATGTAAGAATAAACCTGAGCCAGCCCTAACTATAAACCTGAGCCAGCCCTAACTATAAACCCGAGCCAGCCCTAACTATAAACCTGAACCAGCCCTAACTATAAAACCGAACCAGCCCTAACTATAAACCCGAACCAGCCCTAACTATAAACCCGAGCCAGCCCTAACTATAGACCCGAGCCAGCCCTAACTATAAACCTGAACCAGCCCTAACTATAGACCTGAACCAGCCCTAACTATAAACCCGAACCAGCCCTAACTATAGACCCGAGCCAGCCCTAACTATAAACCCGAACCAGCCCTAACTATAAACCCGAACCAGCCCTAACTATAGACCCGAGCCAGCCCTAACTATAAACCTGAACCAGCCCTAACTATAGACCTGAACCAGCCCTAACTATAAACCTGAACCAGCCCTAACTATAAACCCGAGCTGGCCCTAACTATAAACCCGAGCCGGCCCTAACTATAGACCCGAGCCAGCCTTAACTATAGACCTGAACCAGCCCTAACTATAGACCTGAACCAGCCCTAACTATAAACCTGAACCAGCCCTAACTATGAACCTGAGCTGGCCCTAACTATAGACCCGAGCCAGCCCTAACTATAGACCCGAGCCAGCCCTAACTATAGACCCGAGCCAGCCCTAACTATAGACCCGAGCCAGCCTTAACTATAGACCCTAGCCAGCCCTAACTATAGACCCGAGCCAGCCCTAACTATAGACCCGAGCCAGCCCTAACTATAAACCTGAACCAGCCCTAACTATAGACCTGAACCAGCCCTAACTATAAACCTGAACCGGCCCTAACTATAAACCCGAGCTGGCCCTAACTATAAACCCGAGCCGGCCCTAACTATAGACCCGAGCCAGCCTTAACTATAGACCTGAACCAGCCCTAACTATAGACCCGAGCCAGCCCTAACTATAAACCTGAACCGGCCCTAACTATGAACCTGAGCCGGCCCTAACTATAGACCCGAGCCAGCCCTAACTATAGACCCGAGCCAGCCCTAACTATAGACCCGAGCCAGCCCTAACTATAGACCCGAGCCAGCCCTAACTATAGACCCGAGCCAGCCTTAACTATAGACCTGAACCAGCCCTAACTATAAACCTGAACCAGCCCTAACTATAAACCTGAACCAGCCCTAACTATAGACCTGTATCCGTTCATACATCCATATTGTGTGTTTCAGGTGTACAGATACCTGCCTGGCTTTGATTGGTTCTTCCTGGACGCCATCACAGCCAACAACATCTGCTTCGCCAGCGATGAGAAGTACGTGACTTTCCTTTTTGTTTACAGCTGAGCTTAACATCTGTTCATTGATTTTAGAGAGCGTAATAGAAATACAGCAAAGAAAACTGACAAACAACAAATGTGCAGAGAAAAACAACTAAAGAAAACATCGGCGGTAATATAAAATTTGACACATAATTTACAACTTGTCCGCTCGCTCTGTTTGACATTGTGAATCACATGTTTCTATAGATGTTATACGTTTCCTAATTCCTTCAGCCAAATATCAAATGTTGGGAACTCTGTCAGGACTGTAGCAGCAGATATTAGTACTTTATACCAAACCTTCACTCGACCACCACAAATAGATCAGTTAGAAGAGAAACTTCTAACTAAAAAGAGATCAAATCAAATAAATGAGGGAAAAAACTGAAAAGTCATTATAGTATGTCGTAAAAATGTCATTAAAAAAGTCACAAAGTAATGTATTCAATTTAACAAACTAATAACTTTTAATATATAAAATGAAATTATATATATATAATTATTACTTTTCAATAACTTGGGTTTCAGTTCACTTTTTAAAGGAACTCAAAACTTTATTTTCTTTAAGTTACAGGAAGTCATTCAGGATCTCTTTTGACTTTTTTTGTGAACACAGAAACATATTCAGCAACTTTAAATCAGATTTAAAGGAATAATACGTCTACATGCAGATATCATACCAGTAATAAAGATGCTTATCGGGTCAATGTAACATTAACAAAGTACTAGTGCTGGGCAACAATTAACATTTTGAATCGCCATTCATCTCATTGTTATGCGCAAAATTCAACAATGAATTCAAAAGTAGTGTATTGCTCACTTTTATTTTAAAGTACTGCTATATGGACAAAAGTGCAAAAACATTTGGTTTGTAAACACTTTAAACACATCAGGTTATTTTTAACAGCAGTATTCCCTTTACACAGTAGCAGTTATTTTTATGTTTGTTAAATTCTCAGTAGCGATAACTAAATGATGCTTATTATACATATTACAAACAAAAACACTTTAAAAACTCTAAAATAATAATAATAATGAATCATTTCTTTTGTTCTTTTGTTGGTATTTTGGTCAGACACATATTTAACGCTGAGTACCGTAATATGTGTGGTATTTGTTATAAATGTACGTTGGTACATAGAGGGTGATAAGAAGCTGTACATGGAGGGACTTAGGACCCAGGGGAGTGTAGGTGAAGGAAACAGGAAGAGACGGAAGAGACGCCACACAAACAGCTGTTCATCCCTCGCTGCCGGTTCTTGTGTTAAAAATGTCGCTTAATAATAAAAAAAAACTGCGTTAACGCGATAAAATAATTGTCTGCGTTAATTAATGAATGTGTTAACGCGATAATAATGCGCAGCACTACAAAGTACATATAAACTCTGCAGTCCCCCTACTGGTAATACATGGTATTACATAACACAGCAGTAATGTACGATTGTCCCTGAATGCATCGTGTCTTTGTCTCTTCAGTGTGAATCACATCTCGTGTCCCGTGCTGATCCTCCACGCTGAGGACGACGCTGTGGTTCCTTTTCATCTCGGAAAAAAGGTTCATAGCTGACATTTAATAGAATCATTCAATGTTTCATTTAATTTGTTCAAAGAGGTAAATAATAATCTTCTTCCTCCTCCTGCAGCTGTACAACATGGCGTCTCAGTCAAAGAGCCTCAGCGGTCACACGGTTCACTTCGTTCCTTTCCCCTCGGCTCTGGCTTACAGGCACAAGTTCATCTACAGGAGCCCGGAGCTGCCAAACATCCTCAGGTACCAGCGACACAGAACACTGTCATTTAGGGGAAGACATTAAAAATACTACGTAAAAACTCACTTTACGTTCTATAATCTGAAACTACAGCTGCAACAAATCAGTCGATTGACCCAAAAATAATGGAAACATTATAATTATAATTAGATAATTGATTGAATCAATGAAGTCATTTTAATGCAAAACATGGCAGTAAATTGTGTTTTCAGCCTCTAAATATGGAGATTTCTCTGTTTTATATCAAATTAAAGTGAATATCTGAACAAACGAGATTAAAAGACATTTTGTAGAACAAAGATTAATCTGAAGTTTCTTTTTGTGTTTCGTTGCAGTGATTTCTTCGGCTCAGCTCCTCAACAGACGGACGACTCAACCTGAAGACACACACACTCTCTCACACACACACTCACTCACAAACACACTCTCACACACACACACACTCTCTCTCACACACTCACACACACACACTCTCACACACACACACACTCTCACACACTCTCACACACACACTCACACACACACACTCTCACAAACACTCTCACACACACACACACACACACACACACACTCTGACAAACACTCTCACACACACACTCACACACACACACACACTCTCACACTCTCACACACACACGTTGCCGTTTCTGATTAGACTGAATATTCTCGCATGAGCTGAAACACAAACATTCTTCTTACTTCCTGTCACATTCTGAACCTTCTGAAGAGCGACGAGGACGACGAGCAAACAGGAAGAGACAACTTTTTTCTGAACTTTCATTTCTGAATATTTTGATCATCTTGATTCTTTACAGTCTTGTGTGATTTTCATTTTGGGTCCATCTCAAAATGCCTCCGACTCTTTCCAATATCTGGTTTGTTTGTTTTTTGTTAAAAATTGTTCTCTCAGTTTTAAGGCCTGTGATGACTTGAATTATGAATTAAATATTTCTTGTTTTATGTAACTGTGGTTTTGTTTTCTGGGTGATAGGAAAGATACAAACACTGAAAACTCTGAAAGGAAAATAAATAACGTCATCAACCAACACGTTTCAGCAAAGACAGTATTTCATAAACTGATAATAGTTTTAGTTTGAGTCTGACTGACAGTAGTACGTCGTAAAGTCATAGTATAGTACGTCGTAAAGTCATAGTATAGTATGTCATAAAGTCATAGTATAGTATGTTGTAAAGTCATAGTATAGTATGTCATAAAGTCATAGTATAGTACGTCGTAAAGTCATAGTATAGTATGTTGTAAAGTCATAGTATAGTATGTCGTAAAGTCATAGTATAGTAAGTTGCAAAATGTCATAGTATAGTATGTTGTAAAGTCATAGTATAGTAAGTCATAAGTCATATATTGTACATGTACTGTACATATATATGTATGTACTGTACTAAACAACACAATCAAATCCCATTCTCCACATTTAACAGCGAAATAATGGCGGATTTGTTTTCTTCACCGAGTGACTCATCTGTTCAGAAAACCATCTTTGACTGTCTGCGTCATGACGTCACGTCAAGGCGTCAGTCGACGCGTCTCGCATTTCCGGGTTTCCGAATTAAAAACGCCTCCAAATACAGAGAGAGAGAAAAAAAAGTTTTCCATCGGGGCTCCTCGTGGAGGTTCAGGTGTTTGTTTCCCGGGATCCAGGTGAGTCATCCCGCTTCAGGTGAGTCTCACGTGACGTTCACCGTGTTTAGTTTAAATCAAAGAGTTCAGTTGATGATGAAATGTTTAAACTTTAATCTGTTTGTCTCTGTAGAGTTCGTCTGTCTGAGGGAACCAGCAGGATCCTCTACAGCACGTGAACCTGGTCCACCTTCAGCAGGTAAAGACCCTCTCTGAACCGGGCTGTGTCTGGACCACCAGAGTCTGGTTTCACTGGGAGACTCCAGCTTCACATTCTTCTTCTGTTACTTTTATTTTGAGTTCAGAGGAGAAACAGGAAGAGACTTTTAACTACAAAATAAAAGCCCCATTAATTCATTCATTCACAACTCAGACATCACTAGTCAATTAATCGATATCGGATCTATCAGCTGGTGACTTCACGTCAAACAGTGATTAGATGTAATTAAGTACTTTTACTCGAGTACTGTAAACGTCTGAGGTTGTACTTTACTTTAGTACTTCCCTTTTCTCCTCCACTACATCTCAGAAGTACTTTATACTGTACTACATCTCGGAGGTACATGTTGTACTTTATACTGTACTACATCTCAGAGGTACATGTTGTACTTTATACTGTACTACATCTCGGAGGTACATGTTGTACTTTATACTGTACTACATCTCAGAGGTACATGTTGTACTTTATACTGTACTACATCTCAGAGGTACATGTTGTACTTTATACTGTACTACATCTCAGAGGTACATGTTGTACTTTATACTGTACTACATCTCAGAGGTACATCTTGTACTTTATACTGTACTACATCTCAGAGGTACATATTGTACTTTATACTGTACTACATCTCAGAGGTACATATAGTACTTTATACTGTACTACATCTCGGAGGTACATGTTGTACTTTATACTGTACTACATCTCAGAGGTACATATTGTACTTTATACTGTACTACATCTCGGAGGTACATAGTGTACTTTATACTACGTTTGTCTGACAGCTTTAGTTTCTTTACCTGTCCAGGTAAAACCTTGTATCTCCACATGTGTTCTCTTAAACACAATCAGGACTGGGTGGTCTGGATCATGTGACTCCTGGTCCTGGTCTTTATAATCCTGTATGTTCCTGTTTTTCAGCGAGATGTCGACCACGACTCAGAAACATCGGGACTTTGTCGGCGAGCCGATGGGAGATAAATCTGTGACGGCTCTGTCGGGTATCGGAGAGATTCTGGGGGAGAAGCTGAGGCAGCAAGGCTTTGACAAGGTACAAGTACACAAGAAGTACAGGTTAAACTACAGGTGATCGACCAGGTACAAGTGCACATGAAGTACAGATTAAACGCATGAAGTACACGTTAAACTGTGATCTCACGACACCAGCTAACCGTCATCTTTCTGTACGTTTCTAAAGTCTCTCAAATAAACCTGAAAAGTGTAAACAAATAAGTCTTTCATGAAGTTTAGAATCGTCTTGTTGATTTATTTATTTTGTATTACTTTTGTTTTTCATGTATTTGTTTCCGTTTTTATAGCGTTTACTTTAAAAAAAAAATTTTTAACTGTTTAATTCTGTGTTTTATTCCGTGTGTTTACCGTGTTTTCCTGTGTATTTTCCTGTGTTTTATTCCGTGTGTTTACCGTGTTTTCCTGTGTATTTTGTGTTTTATTCCGTGTGTTTACCGTGTTTTCCTGTGTATTTTGTGTTTTATTCCGTGTGTTTACCGTGTTCTCCTGTGTATTTTGTGTTTTATTCCGTGTGTTTACCGTGTTCTCCTGTGTATTTTGTGTTTTATTCCGTGTGTTTACCGTGTTCTCCTGTGTATTTTGTGTTTTATTCCGTGTGTTTACCGTGTATTTTGTGTTTTATTCCGTGTGTTTACCGTGTATTTTGTGTTTTATTCCGTGTGTTTACCGTGTATTTTGTGTTTTATTCCGTGTGTTTACCGTGTATTTTGTGTTTTATTCCGTGTGTTTACCGTGTTCTCCTGTGTATTTTGTGTTTTATTCCATGTGTTTTGTGTTTTATTCCGTGTGTTTACCGTGTATTTTGTGTTTTATTCCGTGTGTTTACCGTGTATTTTGTGTTTTATTCCGTGTGTTTACCGTGTATTTTGTGTTTTATTCCGTGTGTTTACCGTGTTCTCCTGTGTATTTTGTGTTTTATTCCGTGTGTTTACCGTGTTCTCCTGTGGTCCTCAGGCCTACGTGGTTCTGGGTCAGTTCCTGCTCCTGAAGAAAGACCCAGAGATGTTCACCGAGTGGCTGAAAGACGCCAGCGGAGCGAACTCCCGTCAGGCCGGAGTCTGTACTCAGTGTCTGAGGGAGTGGTGTGACGCCTTCCTCTGAGGCTCCGCCTCCTCACAGGAGACCCCGCCTCCTCACAAGAGACTCCTCCTCTTCCTGTTCTTTGTTGTTGGGTTTGAAGCGTGTTTTCAGGTGAATCTTCAGCTCCAGTTGGGCTGAGACTTCACATGAGTTTGTTTACATGAATAAAAGCTTTGTCCGAACAGTGGTGGTGTGTTATGCAGTGATTCCCAACTGGTGGGTCGTGACCCAAAAGTGGGTCACGTACCCGTTTTCAGTGGGTCGCGGGCCTTTGACTAAAAAAAAAATCCTGTGCTTTTATTTTGAAGGGGACTTTTTATGCAGCGGAGTTATTCACACTCAGGGGCGTTTTTAGGATTCAAAGAAAGGGGGGGCTTAGCCCCAAGGGGAGCGGCATGTTTGCGCAAGTAGCGCGCAGCAATTTATTTGGGGCCGCGGATATCCATTGTTTCAGACGGTTCATAGATTGGTTCAATCAGAAAGAGTGCGAGTTTGCTCTGATTGCTTTACACTGTTAACATAGCCCACTACAATATTCACTTTCATTTGTCTCAAGTAAACCTAAATGTAAGCAGGTAACAACCGTTAACAACTACAGATAGACACATTCTGTAACTACCTGTACTTACACTTTCACTCTGTGCATCCTTTACTTTGAGCTGAACTCCTCGGCTATAATCCTGCTGTCGTTGACGAGAGACGTTACTTGGCAGAGTGAGAAAGCCAGCGCAGCAGCCTCCCCAAGGTCCTAGTGCCCGGGGTTTTATATCGTTAAGTATGATGATGGCTATTGGATTGTAATTTGAAGGGGAGAAAACATACAAACCAGAACGCACGCATATATGTAGCATGTTAGTTATAAATAACTTGTCCATGTGAGAAACAATAGTTTAATTTAATGACATCCCCAAAATAAAAATAAAAATTTCTTTTTTTTTTAAATCCAATAATGCCAAATTATTTGGGGGGGCCGAAGAACAATTTAGGGGGGCTTCAGCCCCCCTAAAATAGGCCTAACGACGCCCCTGTTCAAACTCCTTAACAGTATTTGGCGTTAATGCCTTGTAATGCTAATATACACTCATTTCACAGTATAGAACACCCACACAGTGTGTTTTCATGCTAATTGAGCGAAACGTAAGTACGACACCGACTACATCAGAGATGGATTTTCTTACATCGAGGACAAAAGAGTAAAAACCTCAGTGTGTTTTGTGCAGCGAGGTTCTG
Organism: Leptoclinus maculatus; assembly: GCA_032191485.1. Classification (NCBI taxonomy): domain Eukaryota; kingdom Metazoa; phylum Chordata; class Actinopteri; order Perciformes; family Stichaeidae; genus Leptoclinus; species Leptoclinus maculatus. The sequence goes on along the minus strand of JAVDOI010000216.1, from coordinate 80,132 downwards.
GCACAAGAAAGCACGAAGCCGTCAAAACTGAAGCGGCATTTGGAAACAAAACACCTTCTCTCAAAGATAAACCTGTTGAGTACTTTCAAAGACGACTTCAAGACCGAGGACATCACACAAGTGTCTCACTTA
>JAVDOI010000216.1:65000-70000 GCA_032191485.1 Leptoclinus maculatus | reverse complement strand
AAACGGGGGAGATAATCCCCCCCCCTTCAAGATTAAGTGGGACATTATCCCACACGGACATAATTGCTTGTATGAACTACTTTAAAAAGGATTGGATTAGAAGAGGGAGAGTCAGCGTTTAAAACATGTGGGTCCTTTATATACAGATATATATATATATACACATACATATATGTATACTACAGTGGTATTAGAGCAGCACTGGGATACCACAGAAGAAGACAGGTCAACCAGGAGCCAACATCTGGCAGCTGAGGGGTTCACATCTGGATCCATATAATAATCAATGAACACAGTCACATGGTGTCAATAACAACAAACACCCCAACACCTGATCTCACATCACACTGAAGAGCTCAGGACCACTTCACCTCCACTGATGCATCATGGTACATGTAGGCACACGGCTCCGGTGAACTCATCTTTCTGGTTCAATATGGCAGCGCTGAAGAATCGATTGCCTCAATGGACTACGTTTACCATCAACACTGACTGGAATCATAGAAGGTGGTGAACTGTCTCTTTAACCCTCTGAACCACAAGTAGTTCTTTTTTTATTAATCTCTGTGGCCTCGTTGTTCTCTTCAAAATAAAAGTCCTGCTCCTCCATAGAAACAGACCCATGATGACTAGAAGTAGAGAACTAGAACATGTCTTTAGTGCAGAACAACAGTTATGATGACATCAGTCAAGTTGAATTTCATTGATTATTCATTTCACAAAGTGTAATGTAATCTTTATATCCAACATGTTATGTGTCTACAAGTGTTACTAATGTTGGAAAAATATAATTCAATATAAATCTATTCAAGCCTGCAATCAATAACCAACTAAAGAAAGCAATTATTGAAACAAAACAAGACGATAACACAACATAAAGATCCTGTTTTGCATTAAGCTGAAAACATTATCCTGAATGTATCTTTCGGATTATTTATTTTATTTTACTTTTTAAATGTCATGCTTTACAATTTAACACATCAGCTGATCCGTATCAGTCATCAAAATAGCATGTTTTTTGAAACATGCAAATTCCTCTGAATTCATACCGTTCTCTCATTTAAAGCCACGTGTGGATATGTTCAGGAAACAGCTGATCTATAAGCTCTTTGTTTTTACCTGTTTGCATCTCTGCTATCGTGTATAATAGTATTTTAAACCTTACTGATAATCTTTATTGTTTAGTTCTCTCAGGGTTAATAAAGTTTGATTTTATCTCCACTCTTTACATGATTTGAGCCGTTTTAAATGTACTTGATCCTGCGATGATAGAATAAAATGTAGGGTCTCTTTTAGAACCACAGAGGTTCCTCAGGGTTCCCTCTACGTCTCCCTGTGAAGTACTGACAGTAGAACACAGAAGTGCTTCAGCTGCAGCAGATGCCGGTCGATGTTTGACTCCATTGTCGTATTAAAAGGTAAATCAGCAGTGTGGTTCGTCTCCTGCTTCATGTAATTTATAATCCTCCATATTGTTTAATCCTCCATGTTGGAGGTTTTCGTTGGGGAAATCAGAGCTCTGAGGAGGAGAATCATGAGAGCGGCTTCACGGATTAAAAACAAATGAGGAGATGTAGAGACGCACAAAGTCTCTGTAATCTAATGAACTTATAAAGAGATGAGGATCATGTTCAGTATGAGACCTCGTGAGAGGTCAACCCTCTGAAGACCACGGACTACAACTACCACCTCACCACCAAGAAGGACTACAACTACCACCTCACCACCAAGACGGACTACAACTACCACCTCACCACCAAGACGGACTACAACTACCACCTCACCACCAAGAAGGACTACAACTACCACCTCACCACCAAGACGGACTACAACTACCACCTCACCACCAAGACGGACTACAACTACCACCTCACCACCAAGAAGGACAACAACTACCACCTCACCACCAAGATGGACTACAACTACCACCTCACCACCAAGACGGACTACAACTACCACCTCACCACCAAGACGGACTACAACTACCACCAAGAACGACTACAACTACCACCTCACCACCAAGAAGGACTACAACTACCATCTCACCACCAAGAAGGACAACAACTACCACCTCACCACCAAGACGGACTACAACTACCACCTCATAGGATATTATCACTATACTTAAGTCACGATAGGATATTATCAAGATACTTAAGTCACGATAGGATATTATCAAGATACTTAAGTCACGATACGATACTACCTCGATACTTAAGTCACGATAGGATACTATCACGATACTTGAGTCACGATACGATACTATCACGATACTTGAGTCACGATACGATACTACCCCGATACTTAAGTCACCATAAGATATTATCAGGATACTTACGTCACGATAAGATATTATCACGATACTTAAGTCACGATACGATACTACCCCGGTACTTAAGTCACGATAGGATACTACCCCGATACTTAAGTCACGATACAATACTATCACGATACTTGAGTCACGATATAATACTACCCCGATACTTAAGTCACCATAAGATATTATCAGGATACTTAAGTCACGATACGATACTACCCCGATACTTACGTCACGATAAGATATTATCACGATACTTACGTCACGATAAGATATTATCAGGATACTTAAGTCACGATACGATACTATCAGGATACTTAAGTCACGATACGATACTATCCCGATACTTACGTCACGATACAATATTACATGTGAACACATCGTGTTTATAATTTAATTTGGTGAAATACTAATTTTTACTGAATGGAGCTTGAACGCATCATAATGTCACTCAGTGGAACCTCCATAAGGCTCCTCTTCGTTATAACAGCTGTTGCTCTCAGTGTTTCTAACGTTACTATGGTAAATAACGTTACTATGGTAAATAACGTTACTATGGTTAATAACGTTACTATTGTTACTAAGGTTAATAACGTTACTATTGTTACTAACGTTACTATGGTTAATAACGTTACTATTGTTACTAACGTTACTATTGTTACTAACGTTACTATGGTTAATAACGTTACTATGGTTAATAACGTTACTATTGTTACTAACGTTACTATTGTTAATAACGTTACTATTGTTACTAACGTTACTATGGTTAATAACGTTACTATTGTTACTAACGTTACTATGGTTAATAACATTACTATTGTTACTAACGTTACTATTGTTAATAACGTTACTATTGTTACTAACGTTACTATTGTTAATAACGTTACTATTGTTACTAACGTTACTATTGTTACTAACGTTACTATTGTTACTAACGTTACTATTGTTACTAACGTTACTATTGTTAATAACGTTACTATTGTTACTAACGTTACTATGGTTAATAACGTTACTATTGTTACTAACGTTACTATTGTTAATAACGTTACTATTGTTACTAACGTTACTATTGTTACTAACGTTACTATTGTTAATAACGTTACTATTGTTACTAACGTTACTATGGTTAATAACGTTACTATTGTTACTAACGTTACTATTGTTACTAACGTTACTATGGTTAATAACGTTACTATTGTTACTAACGTTACTATGGTTAATAACGTTACTATTGTTACTAACGTTACTATTGTTACTAACGTTACTATTGTTACTAACGTTACTATTGTTAATAACGTTACTATTGTTAATAACGTTACTATTGTTAATAACGTTACTATTGTTACTAACGTTACTATTGTTAATAACGTTACTATTGTTCATTCTCAGACCAGCGACTAGAAAGCATTCATGCTGATCTTCAGATCACATATTTTTACTGAATCTAGGCCGATGATGATGATGACGTATTTTCACACTCTGATGGTTAAACTTGTAGATAATCAGCGGGTCACATGACTCTCTGCAATAAAAGATTGATACTTGGCGTTTGAGTATCGTATTTTGTTGTATTGCAACGTAAAATATCGCGATACTATGCTGTGAGATAAACAATGAGCAGGAACTCAGTATGAAGATTCGGCTGATCGTTCATAACCAAACTGTTATCACATAAATATACATCATAGCTGCTTTAGAGACTTCGTACCTTCATCGGTGCCGTCCATGATGGACACACTGTCGTCTCTGGACAGAAAGGGAGACTCAGCAAACAGCGCCCTCACCTGGACACAGAGGGAAGCACAGCCAGCTTAGCATGAACTGAAACATCTCTCTGTCCATCAGGTCCATGAGAACTTTAGGACTGAACATAACACGATGTGGACAGCTGCCATTTTACATTCATTAGGAAAGTATGTGACCACCCTGTCTGCCTGTGTGGCTGCTTTCCTTACAGGTGTGGCAGAGGATCGTCAGGTAGCGTGGGAACACCTGAGGCAATTAACAACACTGGCCCGGTGTGCCAGTGCACCCTTTATAAAACCCTCTGGGTCCTCAGTTGGCTCTGGCTCCTTCCTGAGACCCCCATCTTGGTTTTGGTTGGTTTCGACACTATACAACACTGCATATACACTTTACACCACCACTCACTTACACTGCTGAAATGACTGACTTCACATGTCACTGTTAGTTTATGTTTGTCTTTTATATTACTTTAAACTTAATAAATAATTGATAAACTGCTTCATTGAGTGCATCTCCCTTTTTTGTCATGGCCGTTCGGCCCGGTTTGTGACAAGTATCACTCCCCTGTCTGCACGTGGTTCAGTCCAATAACTGTGCTGATGTTAGGGACTCTTAAAGGAACAGTTCAACATTTTAGGAAATCCTCAACGTCCAGATTGATACCTCTCTCGTGTCGGCACAGTAAATGAGAGGCTAAAGCCAGCAGCTCGTTAGCTTAGCTTAGCATAAAGACTGGAAACGGAGGGAAACTGCTAGCCTGGCTACCAAAGCAGCTCCAGAAATATTTAAAAAACAACTGAATAATAATCACACGGAGCACGTTCTATTAAAGTAACATAACTTTACTTATGTCCTGACCTTCTCATGCATGTCTGTACACCACGAACATTCAGACATTCAGACATAAATCACTTTACATGTAAATAAACTGTCCTAC
>JAVDOI010000216.1:37500-62500 GCA_032191485.1 Leptoclinus maculatus | reverse complement strand
ACAGGAGGAGACAGGAGGAGGAGACAGAGGAGGAGACAGGAGGAGGAGACACAGGAGGAGACACAGGAGGAGACACAGGAGGATGAGACACAGGAGGAGACAGGAGGAGGAGACAGAGGAGGAGACAGGAGGAGGAGACAGAGGAGGAGACACAGGAGGAGACAGAGGAGGAGACACAGGAGGAGACAGAGGAGGAGACCCAGGAGGAGACAGAGGAGGAGGAGACACAGGAGGATGAGACACAGGAGGAGACAGGAGGAGGAGACAGAGGATGAGACACAGGAGGAGACAGAGGAGGAGACCCAGGAGGAGGAGACAGGAGGGGGAGACCGGAGGAGGAGACCGGAGGAGGAGACCGGAGGAGACAGAGGAGGAGACACAGGAGGAGACAGAGGAGGAGACACAGGAGGAGACACAGGAGGAGACAGAGGAGGAGACAGAGGAGGAGACAGAGGAGGAGACACAGGAGGAGACAGAGGAGGAGACCCAGGAGGAGGAGACAGGAGGAGGAGACCGGAGGAGGAGACCGGAGGAGACAGAGGAGGAGACAGAGGAGGAGACACAGGAGGAGACAGAGGAGGAGACACAGGAGGAGACACAGGAGGAGACAGAGGAGACAGGAGGATCTTTTATTATTGAATTGTGTGTTTTTATGGGTAAATTACTCTCACAAAGTAAAAGTATAACATTTAGTATTGTTGATGGTTTACTCACTTCTTTTGGGATTGGAGGTTAAAATACATATTCTGGATCCTTGTAGACCAGCTGATCTGAATGTTATGGATCATCATTGATGGTGATCATAGATCTCTAAACGTTATATTAAATATGTGAAACAAACCTTCTCTGGGTCGTCAGCGTACGCAGACAGGCCGGGTGTGATGGCCCTGAACGTCTCATGGGCCAGTGTAGGAGCTTCTACAGGAGGAAAGACAAGAGGAGTCATTAAGCATTAGCTTCTGTATTAAGAGACAATGGTGATGAAAGAAAGGCAATAAGAGTTTTACTCCTCCTCCTCCTCTCTCTCTCTCCTCCTCCTCCTCTCTCTCTCCTCCTCTCTCTCTCTCTCTCTCTCTCCTCCTCTCTCTCTCTCTCTCCTCCTTTTCCTCTCTCTCTCTCTCCTCCTCTCTCTCTCTCTCTCTCTCTCCTCCTCCTCCTCTCTCTCTAGCATTAAGAGATAATAGTAATGATGGTGAAAGAAAGGCAATAAGAGTTTTACATCACAGTTAAATCAGACTGACCCTGGAGCTGTGCCTACATTTGAGCTGTCGTTAATCTCTTAATGTCTGTATAACTAACAGGTTAGCTCTGGTTAGCTCTGATGCTAACAAAGGAGCCAAAACAGCACTCAGCCTGTGTGATTTAGCTTAGCGGCTAAATGCGATAACGAAGGCATTTGGATGAAGCTCCGCAGGAAACTTTGTCTAAGCCTAATAAAGCTAAACCCTGTAAAACACAGTAATGAGTCTGTCCCTGTGGAGCGGGACGTCCCGGCTCAGAGCTGCTGCTGTCTGCTCACATCTGGTAATTAATGATGTAAATACACTGAGAGTGAGGAACGCTTTCAAAACGGTTTCATCTGGAAGGGTCCATTTAGAATCAAATACAGAGATTCAACCTCCAAATATCACATATTAATATGTGAACAACTTCAGGACTGAAGACAACTACACGTCCCACAAAGCATTGCTACACATTCCTGACTGTATTCTGAAGGTGCGTTCACACCAAACACAGCGCGAGTAGATTACAGAGTCTGCACAGACGCCATGAGACTGGAGAGATGACGGGAATCACTCCTCCATCAGATACTGTACCCGTCTGTGTATCTACGATAGCTCCTGTTAGATAAATATACGAGAATCAATCATACGGTACAAACAATAACATGCTGCTGTATTCACACCATTCACGTGAATTAAGATATTTCAATTAATTTGTTGTTGAATCACAACAGCGACATTAAAATATGAATTGAGGAATTAAAGATTCATTAATGTTCCTCATCAATGATCGTCTACATGCTAACAGTTATTAACAGATATTAACAGTTATTAACCGATATTAACAGTTATTAACAGATATTAACAGTTATTAACAGATATTAACAGTTATTAACAGATATTAACAGTTATTAACAGATATTAACAGTTATTAACAGATATTAACAGTTATTAACAGATATTAACAGTTATTAACAGATATTAACAGTTATTAACAGATATTAACAGTTATTAACATGTGAATGAAGTCAATAAGTTATGTTTACTGAAACAGAACATTTACATCTTCTGCTCCTTTACCAATTCCTCCTCCTCTCTCTCTTCTTCCTCACTCTCTCTCTCCTCTTCCTCCTCCTCTCTCTCTCCTTCTCCTCTCCTCCTCCTCCTCTCCCTCTCCTCCTCTCTCTCTCCTCCTCCTCCTCCTCCTGTACCATTGAGCTCTATCTTGAACTTGAAGATGTGGATTCTGGTTCCAGTGCTCCCAGCGTCGAACATGATGCCGTACTGGTAGCTCCGCCCAGTAGAGGCGGTCCTATCGTCTGTGAGCCGGTCCGATCCGGTCTGATCCCGAGGAGGAGGAGGTCCATGTAGTCCACCTAGTCCATGGTGGTCTCTGGTGTTTGTGGTGCTGTAGTGACGCTTCACAAACATCAGGTAGACCAGAAGGAAGCCCACGAAGAGGAACACTCCGGCCATCTTTGTTCTCTTCATCACGACTCATTCTGTGAGGAGCTACAAGAACCGAGTCATCCTGAGAGTCTGAGAAGAGTCAGAGAACACACGTCACATCAATGTAAGGTTCTGTGAAACAAAAAGAACCATTACAATCATTATGATCAATACAAGACCCTTGGTTCTGCTGAAAAGAACCATTAGTCATTATGATCAATACATGACCTTTGGTTCTGCTGAAAAGAACCATTACAATCACCATGATCAATACAAGACCCTTGGTTCTGCTGAAAAGAACCATTACAATCACCATGATCAATACAAGACCTTTGGTTCTGCTGAAAAGAACCATTACAAACACCATGATCAATACAAGACCTTTGGTTCTGCTGAAAAGAACCATTACAATCACCATGATCAATACAAGACCCTTGGTTCTGCTGAAAAGAACCATTACAATCACCATGATCAATACAAGACCTTTGGTTCTGCTGAAAAGAACCATTACAATCACCATGATCAATACAAGACCTTTGGTTCTGCTGAAAAGAACCATTACAATCACCATGATCAATACAAGACCCTTGGTTCTGCTGAAAAGAACCATTACAATCATTATGATCAATACAAGACCCTTGGTTCTGCTGAAAAGAACCATTACAGTCATTATGATCAATACAAGACCTTTGGTTCTGCTGAAAAGAACCATTACAATCACCATGATCAATACAAGACCTTTGGTTCTGCTGAAAAGAACCATTACAAACACCATGATCAATACAAGACCCTTGGTTCTGCTGAAAAGAACCATTACAATCATTATGATCAATACAAGACCTTTGGTTCTGCTGAAAAGAACCATTACAATCATTATGATCAATACAAGACCCTTGGTTCTGCTGAAAAGAACCATTACAATCACCATGATCAATACAAGACCCTTGGTTCTGCTGAAAAGAACCATTACAATCACCATGATCAATACAAGACCTTTGGTTCTGCTGAAAAGAACCATTACAATCACCATGATCAATACAAGACATTTGGTTCTGCTGAAAAGAACCATTACAATCACCATGATCAATACAAGACCCTTGGTTCTGCTGAAAAGAACCATTAAAATCACCATGATCAATACAAGACCTTTGGTTCTGCTGAAAAGAACCATTACAAACACCATGATCAATACAAGACCCTTGGTTCTGCTGAAAAGAACCATTACAATCATTATGATCAATACAAGACCTTTGGTTCTGCTGAAAAGAACCATTACAATCATTATGATCAATACAAGACCCTTGGTTCTGCTGAAAAGAACCATTACAATCACCATGATCAATACAAGACCCTTGGTTCTGCTGAAAAGAACCATTACAATCATTATGATCAATACAAGACCTTTGGTTCTGCTGAAAAGAACCATTACCATCACCATGATCAATACAAGACCCTTGGTTCTGCTGAAAAGAACCATTACAATCATTATGATCAATACAAGACCTTTGGTTCTGCTGAAAAGAACCATTACAATCATTATGATCAATACAAGACCCTTGGTTCTGCTGAAAAGAACCATTACAGTCATTATGATCAATACAAGACCTTTGGTTCTGCTGAAAAGAACCATTACAATCACCATGATCAATACAAGACCTTTGGTTCTGCTGAAAAGAACCATTACAAACACCATGATCAATACAAGACCCTTGGTTCTGCTGAAAAGAACCATTACAATCATTATGATCAATACAAGACCTTTGGTTCTGCTGAAAAGAACCATTACAATCATTATGATCAATACAAGACCCTTGGTTCTGCTGAAAAGAACCATTACAATCACCATGATCAATACAAGACCCTTGGTTCTGCTGAAAAGAACCATTACAATCATTATGATCAATACAAGACCTTTGGTTCTGCTGAAAAGAACCATTACAATCACCATGATCAATACAAGACCCTTGGTTCTGCTGAAAAGAACCATTACAATCATTATGATCAATACAAGACCTTTGGTTCTGCTGAAAAGAACCATTACAATCATTATGATCAATATAAGACCCTTGGTTCTGCTGAAAAGAACCATTACAATCACCATGATCAATACAAGACCCTTGGTTCTGCTGAAAATAACCATTACAATCATTATGATCAATACAAGACCTTTGGTTCTGCTGAAAAGAACCAGTACAATCACCATGATCAATACAAGACATTTGGTTCTGCTGAAAAGAACCATTACAATCACCATGATCAATACAAGACCTTTGGTTCTGCTGAAAAGAACCATTACAATCACCATGATCAATACAAGACCTTTGGTTCTGCTGAAAAGAACCATTACAAACACCATGATCAATACAAGACCCTTGGTTCTGCTGAAAAGAACCATTACAATCATTATGATCAATACAAGACCTTTGGTTCTGCTGAAAAGAACCATTACAGTCATTATGATCAATACAAGACCCTTGGTTCTGCTGAAAAGAACCATTACAATCACCATGATCAATACAAGACCCTTGGTTCTGCTGAAAAGAACCATTACAATCATTATGATCAATACAAGACCTTTGGTTCTGCTGAAAAGAACCATTACAATCACCATGATCAATACAAGACATTTGGTTCTGCTGAAAAGAACCATTACAATCACCATGATCAATACAAGACCTTTGGTTCTGCTGAAAAGAACCATTACAATCACCATGATCAATACAAGACCTTTGGTTCTGCTGAAAAGAACCATTACAGTCATTATGATCAATACAAGACCTTTGGTTCTGCTGAAAAGAACCATTACAATCATTATGATCAATACAAGACCCTTGGTTCTGCTGAAAAGAACCATTACAATCATTATGATCAATACAAGACCCTTGGTTCTGCTGAAAAGAACCATTACAATCACCATGATCAATACAAGACCTTTGGTTCTGCTGAAAAGAACCATTACAATCACCATGATCAATACAAGACCTTTGGTTCTGCTGAAAAGAACCATTACAATCACCATGATCAATACAAGACCTTTGGTTCTGCTGAAAAGAACCATTACAATCATTATGATCAATACAAGACCTTTGGTTCTGCTGAAAAGAACCATTACAAACACCATGATCAATACAAGACCTTTGGTTCTGCTGAAAAGAACCATTACAAACACCATGATCAATACAAGACCTTTGGTTCTGCTGAAAAGAACCATTACAATCACCATGATCAATACAAGACCTTTGGTTCTGCTGAAAAGAACCATTACAATCATTATGATCAATACAAGACCTTTGGTTCTGCTGAAAAGAACCATTACAATCATTATGATCAATACAAGACCCTTGGTTCTGCTGAAAAGAACCATTACAATCATTATGATCAATACAAGACCCTTGGTTCTGCTGAAAAGAACCATTACAATCACCATGATCAATACAAGACCTTTGGTTCTGCTGAAAAGAACCATTACAATCACCATGATCAATACAAGACCTTTGGTTCTGCTGAAAAGAACCATTACAATCATTATGATCAATACAAGACCCTTGGTTCTGCTGAAAAGAACCATTACAATCATTATGATCAATACAAGACCTTTGGTTCTGCTGAAAAGAACCATTACAAACACCATGATCAATACAAGACCTTTGGTTCTGCTGAAAAGAACCATTACAATCACCATGATCAATACAAGACCTTTGGTTCTGCTGAAAAGAACCATTACAATCATTATGATCAATACAAGACCTTTGGTTCTGCTGAAAAGAACCATTACAATCATTATGATCAATACAAGACCCTTGGTTCTGCTGAAAAGAACCATTACAATCATTATGATCAATACAAGACCTTTGGTTCTGCTGAAAAGAACCATTACAAACACCATGATCAATACAAGACCTTTGGTTCTGCTGAAAAGAACCATTACAATCATTATGATCAATACAAGACCCTTGGTTCTGCTGAAAAGAACCATTACAATCATTATGATCAATACAAGACCTTTGGTTCTGCTGAAAAGAACCATTACAATCACCATGATCAATACAAGACCTTTGGTTCTGCTGAAAAGAACCATTACAATCACCATGATCAATACAAGACCTTTGGTTCTGCTGAAAAGAACCATTACAATCACCATGATCAATACAAGACCCTTGGTTCTGCTGAAAAGAACCATTACAATCATTATGATCAATACAAGACCTTTGGTTCTGCTGAAAAGAACCATTACAATCATTATGATCAATACAAGACCCTTGGTTCTGCTGAAAAGAACCATTACAATCATTATGATCAATACAAGACCCTTGGTTCTGCTGAAAAGAACCATTACAATCACCATGATCAATACAAGACCTTTGGTTCTGCTGAAAAGAACCATTACAATCACCATGATCAATACAAGACCTTTGGTTCTGCTGAAAAGAACCATTACAATCATTATGATCAATACAAGACCCTTGGTTCTGCTGAAAAGAACCATTACAATCATTATGATCAATACAAGACCTTTGGTTCTGCTGAAAATAACCATTACAAACACCATGATCAATACAAGACCTTTGGTTCTGCTGAAAAGAACCATTACAATCACCATGATCAATACAAGACCTTTGGTTCTGCTGAAAAGAACCATTACAATCATTATGATCAATACAAGACCCTTGGTTCTGCTGAAAAGAACCATTACAATCATTATGATCAATACAAGACCTTTGGTTCTGCTGAAAAGAACCATTACAAACACCATGATCAATACAAGACCTTTGGTTCTGCTGAAAAGAACCATTACAATCATTATGATCAATACAAGACCCTTGGTTCTGCTGAAAAGAACCATTACAATCATTATGATCAATACAAGACCTTTGGTTCTGCTGAAAAGAACCATTACAATCACCATGATCAATACAAGACCTTTGGTTCTGCTGAAAAGAACCATTACAATCACCATGATCAATACAAGACCTTTGGTTCTGCTGAAAAGAACCATTACAATCACCATGATCAATACAAGACCCTTGGTTCTGCTGAAAAGAACCATTACAATCATTATGATCAATACAAGACCTTTGGTTCTGCTGAAAAGAACCATTACAATCATTATGATCAATACAAGACCCTTGGTTCTGCTGAAAAGAACCATTACAATCATTATGATCAATACAAGACCCTTGGTTCTGCTGAAAAGAACCATTACAATCACCATGATCAATACAAGACCTTTGGTTCTGCTGAAAAGAACCATTACAATCACCATGATCAATACAAGACCTTTGGTTCTGCTGAAAAGAACCATTACAATCATTATGATCAATACAAGACCCTTGGTTCTGCTGAAAAGAACCATTACAATCATTATGATCAATACAAGACCTTTGGTTCTGCTGAAAAGAACCATTACAAACACCATGATCAATACAAGACCTTTGGTTCTGCTGAAAAGAACCATTACAATCACCATGATCAATACAAGACCTTTGGTTCTGCTGAAAAGAACCATTACAATCATTATGATCAATACAAGACCTTTGGTTCTGCTGAGAGGTTGAGGTGACAAGACGAACGGCGATGGAGAAATATTTGAAAAGGACAAATGCAGACTCTGAACTGGGCCCTGGACAACATAACCCAGATGAAAAGCCTAGTAAGGATCAACACATTTAGAGACTTGTCATTAAATTGTCAGCATATATCGGCCCTCGTCACAACGGCCCGCCAGATAATATCAGATGTTTATCATAACTGGCCCGCCACACCACAGAGCTCCGGGACGAAACGTGGCGATGTGAGCTGGCTTTATGTGCAACATAACGAAGCATCTCACTGCGCTAAACCTCCAGCTTCAGGGACGGGGACGTGTGATCACAGACATGTGTGATGCAGTAAAAGTCTCCACCGCTGTGTTTTTTGCTGATAAACTGGGTGCACTTGGCACAGAGTTCACTCTGCGATTTGCCGACTTTGCAGCTCAGAAATTTTAATTTGAACTGCTCAGCAATCCGTTTGCAGTTGACGTGGAAAGAGCACCTGTGGAGCTGATAGACCTCCAGTGTAATGACACTCAAGGCAAAGTATGACTCTGTGGGCGCTGCACAGTTTCCAAGCTTCACCCCCGAAACGATGCCTTAACTCCGCCTACATGCTGCTCAAACGCTCTGCATGTTTGGAGGCACATACCTGTGTGAGCAGCTGTTCTCTGTGATGAAGATGAACACAAACCCACACAGGAGTCGTCTCACTGATGCACACCTTCACTCCATCTTGAGGGTTTCTACAGAACCTAACCCCAGATATGAATGAACAGCCAAGAAAAGATGCCAAACATCTGGCTCTGGCTCTATGCATAAAATAATGTAGCCTATAAACATGTATTCTTTTTGCACTTTGTCCAATATCCCTTCTATCCTGTTTATTAAATGGTGACTCTATTTGGCCCTCAACGTAGTCACAATTTTTCATTTTGTCCCTCCCTGGGATTGAGTTTGACACCATGGCATATATGCTGTATTATGCTAAAAGGTGTCAATTTGTAACGTTTTTGGTTGTTGGTGTGCCGCGGGATCTTTTTAATGTAAAAAATGTGCCGCGGCTCAGAAAAGGTTGAAAAACACTGAGCTAGAAGACATTATGACGTCATTATACGTTTTTTAACTGATAAAAGTGGATAAATAATAAACTCTGCTTAGTGTTCATGATCTACTGGTATGTATTTCCATTGACACCCACTGATTAGTGTCAAGTTCTACGTCTATAAGCAAAGCAACGTTAAAATGGTCTGAATGGAGTCTGGTGGAGTCATAATAAGATAATAATCACAATAATATAAGATATCATAATAATCATAATAATCACAATAATCATAATAAGATAATAATCATAATAAGACAATAATCACAATAAGATAAGATATCATAATAATCACAATAATCATAACAATCACAATAAATGAATAATCATAATAAGAGAATAATCATAATAAGAGAATTATCATAATAAGAGAATAATCATAATAAGATAATAATCATGATAATCATAATAAGAGAATTATCATAATAAGAGAATAATCATAATAAGATAATTATCATAATAAGATAATTATCATAATAAGATAATTATCATAATAAGATAATTATCATAATAAGTTGCTGTGTTTACTGAGGAGCTGCTACTGCAAACCGGAAACACGTTGTCGCAAACGTCCATTAAATGTCGTAAAAGATGTTTAAAATAACGTCTTTGTTTTTACAGCAGATGTTTAGCTAACGTTGGATGCTAACAGTTAGCTGGGACCTGTTGAAACCGGTAGTTAGCATGTTAGCATACAAGTGATAACTAGCATCATGCTAACAGCTTTAACGCCAGTGAAATAAAAGCTTTTTCTTTCTAACGGAACAAACAGTAAAAAGTGTTATTTTTGTAACGTACCGAGCCGGTAACCGGCAGCAGCTGTTCCGTTAAATAAACCGTTTAATCACTTGTGTCTTCATTCGGTCTCTACTGAACTCTACTGTCAACACAACGGCGCGGCGTGATGACGTCACATTCAACGGACCTGGCGACGTGGCTGCAAAAAAACTTTTGTTTTAAAAGACATTATACATTTATATTATATTATATTATATTATATTATATTATATTATATTATATTATATTATATAATTTGTATAATATAATACAGATCTCGCTCTTCCTCCTCTCTCTTTCTCTCTCTCTCTCTCTCTCTCCTCCTCCTTAATGGTTCATAATCTTCCTCATCACAGAACAGCTGAGTGAATCTAATCTCAGATTTACATACAAATGACATTTAGAGACAATTACGTCAATTTGAGACGATAATCACGTAATAAAGAATATAAAAATATTAATATAAAATGTTTTATTAATATTTCACATTTAATTTAGTTTAGTTTTGAACTTTAAAGCAGCAAAAAGGATTCTGATAAATGAAACAAAAACATTCAATATTTAAATACGAATAGAACAACATGCAGTAGAAAACATAAGAGATATAAACACACATACAGTATAAATATATATATATATACATATATATACAGAAGTGATGTAAACGTGCAGAGCTGAGCAGGAGGTCATGTGATCCCATCAGGAGGATTATTGGGGAATCATTGGAGGATGATTCAGGATGTTTGGATCATAATTGATGGAAGATTCCACTTTCATCTTGTAAGACGTGAGCGAGGATTAGAGACGACATCTGGAGCGAGCTGCCTTATTTATTATCATGTGTCCTTAATGTCACGTTATTTATTATGTGTCCTTAATGTAACGTTATTTATCATGTGTCCTTAATGTCACGTTATTTATCATGTGTCCTAAATGTACCGTTATTTATCATGTGTCCTTAATGTCACGTTATTTATTATGTGTCCTTAATGTCACGTTATTTATCATGTGTCCTTAATGTAACGTTATTTATCATGTGTCCTTAATGTCACGTTATTTATTATGTGTCCTTAATGTAACGTTATTTATCATGTGTCCTTAATGTCACGTTATTTATTATGTGTCCTTAATGTCACGTTATTTATTATTATAATGTGTCCTTAATGTCACGTTATTTATCATGTGTCCTTAATGTCATGTTATTTATCATGTGTCCTTAATGTCACGTTATTTATCATGTGTCCTTAATGTCACGTTATTTATCATGTGTCCTTAATGTCACGTTATTTATTCTGTGTCCTTAATGTCACGTTATTTATTCTTTGTCCTTAATGTCACGTTATTTATCATGTGTCCTTAATGTCAGGTTATTTATCATGTGTCCTTAATGTCACGTTATTTATCATGTGTCCTTAATGTCACGTTATTTATCATGTGTCCTTAATGTCACGTTATTTATCATGTGTCCTTAATGTCACGTTATTTATTATTATAATGTGTCCTTAATGTCACGTTATTTATCATGTGTCCTTAATGTCACGTTATTTATCATGTGTCCTTAATGTCACGTTATTTATCATGTGTCCTTAATGTCACGTTATTTATCATGTGTCCTTAATGTCACGTTATTTATCATGTGTCCTTAATGTCACGTTATTTATCATGTGTCCTTAATGTCACGTTATTTATTCTGTGTCCTTAATGTCACGTTATTTATCATGTGTCCTTAATGTCACGTTATTTATTATTATAATGTGTCCTTAATGTCACGTTATTTATCATGTGTCCTTAATGTCACGTTATTCATCATGTGTCCTTAATGTCACGTTATTTATCATGTGTCCTTAATGTCACGTTATTTATTCTGTGTCCTTAATGTCACGTTATTCATCATGTGTCCTTAATGTCACGTTATTTATTATTATAATGTGTCCTTAATGTCACGTTATTTATCATGTGTCCTTAATGTCATGTTATTTATCATGTGTCCTTAATGTCACGTTATTTATCATGTGTCCTTAATGTCACGTTATTTATTCTGTGTCCTTAATGTCACGTTATTTATTCTTTGTCCTTAATGTCACGTTATTTATCATGTGTCCTTAATGTCACGTTATTTATCATGTGTCCTTAATGTCACGTTATTTATCATGTGTCCTTAATGTCACGTTATTCATCATGTGTCCTTAATGTCACGTTATTTATTATTATAATGTGTCCTTAATGTCACGTTATTTATCATGTGTCCTTAATGTCACGTTATTTATCATGTGTCCTTAATGTCACGTTATTTATCATGTGTCCTTAATGTCACGTTATTTATCATGTGTCCTTAATGTCACGTTATTCATCATGTGTCCTTAATGTCACGTTATTTATCATGTGTCCTTAATGTCACGTTATTTATCATGTGTCCTTAATGTCACGTTATTTATTATTATAATGTGTCCTTAATGTCACGTTATTTATCATGTGTCCTTAATGTCACGTTATTGATCATGTGTCCTTAATGTCACGTTATTTATCATGTGTCCTTAATGTCACGTTATTTATCATGTGTCCTTAATGTCACGTTATTTATTCTGTGTCCTTAATGTCACGTTATTCATCATGTGTCCTTAATGTCACGTTATTTATCATGTGTCCTTAATGTCACGTTATTCATCATGTGTCCTTAATGTCATGTTATTTATCATGTGTCCTTAATGTCACGTTATTTATCATGTGTCCTTAATGTCACGTTATTTATCATGTGTCCTTAATGTCACGTTATTTATTCTGTGTCCTTAATGTCACGTTATTTATTCTTTGTCCTTAATGTCACGTTATTTATCATGTGTCCTTAATGTCACGTTATTTATCATGTGTCCTTAATGTCACGTTATTTATCATGTGTCCTTAATGTCACGTTATTTATCATGTGTCCTTAATGTCACGTTATTTATTATTATAATGTGTCCTTAATGTCACGTTATTTATCATGTGTCCTTAATGTCACGTTATTTATCATGTGTCCTTAATGTCACGTTATTTATCATGTGTCCTTAATGTCACGTTATTTATCATGTGTCCTTAATGTCACGTTATTTATCATGTGTCCTTAATGTCACGTTATTTATCATGTGTCCTTAATGTCACGTTATTTATCATGTGTCCTTAATGTCACGTTATTTATTATGTGTCCTTAATGTCACGTTATTCATCATGTGTCCTTAATGTCACGTTATTTATCATGTGTCCTTAGTGTCACGTTAATTATTCTGTGTCCTTAATGTCACGTTATTCATCATGTGTCCTTAATGTCACGTTATTTATTATTATAATGTGTCCTTAATGTCACGTTATTTATTATTATTATGTGTCCTTAATGTCACGTTATTTATCATGTGTCCTTAATTTCACGTTATTTATCATGTGTCCTTAATGTCACGTTATTTATCATGTGTCCTTAATGTCACGTTATTTATCATGTGTCCTTAATGTCACGTTATTTATCATGTGTCCTTAATGTCACGTTATTTATCATGTGTCCTTAATGTCACGTTATTTATCATGTGTCCTTAATGTCACGTTATTTATTCTGTGTCCTTAATGTCACGTTATTTATCATGTGTCCTTAATGTCACGTTATTTATTATTATAATGTGTCCTTAATGTCACGTTATTTATCATGTGTCCTTAATGTCACGTTATTCATCATGTGTCCTTAATGTCACGTTATTTATCATGTGTCCTTAATGTCACGTTATTTATTCTGTGTCCTTAATGTCACGTTATTCATCATGTGTCCTTAATGTCACGTTATTTATTATTATAATGTGTCCTTAATGTCACGTTATTTATCATGTGTCCTTAATGTCACGTTATTTATCATGTGTCCTTAATGTCACGTTATTTATCATGTGTCCTTAATGTCACGTTATTTATTCTGTGTCCTTAATGTCACGTTATTTATTCTTTGTCCTTAATGTCACGTTATTTATCATGTGTCCTTAATGTCACGTTATTTATCATGTGTCCTTAATGTCACGTTATTTATCATGTGTCCTTAATGTCACGTTATTCATCATGTGTCCTTAATGTCACGTTATTTATTATTATAATGTGTCCTTAATGTCACGTTATTTATCATGTGTCCTTAATGTCACGTTATTTATCATGTGTCCTTAATGTCACGTTATTTATCATGTGTCCTTAATGTCACGTTATTTATCATGTGTCCTTAATGTCACGTTATTCATCATGTGTCCTTAATGTCACGTTATTTATCATGTGTCCTTAATGTCACGTTATTTATCATGTGTCCTTAATGTCACGTTATTTATTATTATAATGTGTCCTTAATGTCACGTTATTTATCATGTGTCCTTAATGTCACGTTATTGATCATGTGTCCTTAATGTCACGTTATTTATCATGTGTCCTTAATGTCACGTTATTTATCATGTGTCCTTAATGTCACGTTATTTATTCTGTGTCCTTAATGTCACGTTATTCATCATGTGTCCTTAATGTCACGTTATTTATCATGTGTCCTTAATGTCACGTTATTTATCATGTGTCCTTAATGTCATGTTATTTATCATGTGTCCTTAATGTCACGTTATTTATCATGTGTCCTTAATGTCACGTTATTTATCATGTGTCCTTAATGTCACGTTATTTATTCTGTGTCCTTAATGTCACGTTATTTATTCTTTGTCCTTAATGTCACGTTATTTATCATGTGTCCTTAATGTCACGTTATTTATCATGTGTCCTTAATGTCACGTTATTTATCATGTGTCCTTAATGTCACGTTATTTATCATGTGTCCTTAATGTCACGTTATTTATTATTATAATGTGTCCTTAATGTCACGTTATTTATCATGTGTCCTTAATGTCACGTTATTTATCATGTGTCCTTAATGTCACGTTATTTATCATGTGTCCTTAATGTCACGTTATTTATCATGTGTCCTTAATGTCACGTTATTTATCATGTGTCCTTAATGTCACGTTATTTATCATGTGTCCTTAATGTCACGTTATTTATTATGTGTCCTTAATGTCACGTTATTCATCATGTGTCCTTAATGTCACGTTATTTATCATGTGTCCTTAGTGTCACGTTAATTATTCTGTGTCCTTAATGTCACGTTATTCATCATGTGTCCTTAATGTCACGTTATTTATTATTATAATGTGTCCTTAATGTCACGTTATTTATTATTATTATGTGTCCTTAATGTCACGTTATTTATCATGTGTCCTTAATTTCACGTTATTTATCATGTGTCCTTAATGTCACGTTATTTATCATGTGTCCTTAATGTCACGTTATTTATCATGTGTCCTTAATGTCACGTTATTTATCATGTGTCCTTAATGTCACGTTATTTATTATTATAATGTGTCCTTAATGTCACGTTATTTATCATGTGTCCTTAATGTCACGTTATTTATTATTCTAATGTGTCCTTAATGTCACGTTATTTATTATTATAATGTGTCCTTAATGTCACGTTATTTATTATTATAATGTGTCCTTAATGTCACAGAGAGACATTTAAAATGGAACAGTTAAACGTAGTTATGATACATAGTTATGATCAAAACATAAGTTATTATGAGATGCTTCTTCATGATTTAGGAGACAGTCAACTTAAAAATCAACATTATGTTTGTTTCTTTGTGCTTCTTTTACTTTATTTCCTCCAAGAATGAAACAAATGTTTCCCTCTGTAATTATTCATAATAAATAATACATAATACATAATAAAAACAGTAATTTCAGTGTTTTGATAGATGGTTATTGTCTTGTTCCAACTCTTCATTGAAGGATTTTAAGATACAAAATGAAAAAGGTAACGAAGAGAGAGAACGCAGACAAAGAAAGAAAGAAAGATAAAAATATGAATATTTAAGAGAGAAACTGGGTGAAACCAGAATGGTGTTCGTCAGATTAACAGAAGAAATATTCTGAGTAATTGGGGTCATGATGATATTTTATAAAACCATCAGAGCTTCTAAAAACCAATAAAGGAGAGTGAATCCGCGGCTCTATTTTTGGAGGAAAAAAACAACAAGGACAAAAAGGAAAAGAAATGATGATTACTGTTATAGGATTATTTACATTGCCCTCAACATGATTGAGCCGCTGAAATGAAATTAAAATGTGTGTTGAATGGGATTTTCCAGGAAAGTCCTGTAAAAACCACGACGGTAATAAGGAATGACTAATTCTCCCAAAGTCGTTTAAACACCATCTCATCCCGCAGGAAAACAGAACAAATAAGATGTGGATTAGACGACTGTGGGTACATTAAGAGGCAGATTAAAGTGCTTTCTGTCCATTATTTTCATTATTATTCAGCGGGTTCTTGTTCTGAGGGCTTAACTCGGCTGGTTAGTCCACAAAACAAGCCATTAGATACAGAAATAAACCTGCAGGACACTTTCAGGACCCAAGCAGGATTACTTTAGGAATTCAGATTCCTCAACTAAAGGGAAAGTAAAGCTGGTCTGGACTTTATAAGATTATAAAAGACCAGGCGACCCAGGTTTATTCCCTGGGGGACCCCGATCTTTCAGGACTGAGGTACTAGAAAAGGTCTCTTTAAAATCCTGTTAAAAAAGATGTTATTCGTGTTTCGTTGGTAGCTTTTTTAGGTATTTGTTTGTTTGTTTGTTGTTTGCCTTTATTACAGGAAGTGATGACACAAAACAAACAAACACCAGTTGCCTGCAGTGGTCAGCGGTGACATCACTGTGTTTTCATTTCTCCTCATCCCCCAGACAGGAAGTTCATATCAGACCATTTCCCAAGATTACGTTCAGGTTTTCACAATAAGAGCCTCCTTTATGAAACTCAAGTAGTCCAGATGGGATTTGAACCCTCAGCTCTTCAAGCTGTGGAGCTGTCGGTCCTCTGAATCTATTAGTCACATGCTTCTGAAGAGCTTTAATTAATGAGCACTGTTCTTAATAAAGTAATAGATCATAATGTCGTATATCAAATATGAACTGGTCCGACTGACCTCGGTGAAGGATTAGCTGTCTTTCATTTTTCAATCTATTTTAAACAATGCCTTCAGATTAGCCGTCACAGTCAGAGTGCATCAAATAAAGAAAATTGCATTAAATTATCCCATTAATATTATTATGTTTGCTGCTCCGCTCTAACATTATATAATGAAACAATCCCCCTCAGCTCTCGTGGAGGAAGCAGCCACAGAATGAAATAGGATTTTGTTATGAAGCAGCTCAGTCCAGATGAAAGAGAGAGCAGGAAGTCCTGTTCTCCTCCTGTTGGTGAAGCATGCAGAGCACCAGTAGAGCACCAGTAGAGCACCAGTAGAGCACCAGTAGAACACCAGTAGAGCACCAGTAGAACACCAACAGAGAACCAGTAGACCACCAGTAGACCACCAGTAGAGCACCAGAACTGCACCAGTAGAGCACCAACAGAGCACCAGTAGAGCACCAATGGAGCACCAGTAGAGCACCAGCAGAGAACCAGTAGACCACCAGTAGAGCACCAATAGAGCACCAGTACTGCACCAGTAGAGCACCAACAGAGCACCAGTAGAGCACCAATGGAGCACCAGTAGAGCACCAGTACTGCACCAGTACTGCACCAGTAGAGCACCAGTCAAATTGGACTAGTTTACCACCAGTTGAGCTGTTTCACATTTAGTTTATTGTCGCCCATTTCCCAGAAGTCATTCAGCATTACTCTACTTTACTCAGCTTTACTCAGCATTACTCTACTTTACTCTACATTACTTATCTTTACTCATCTTTAGTAAAGATGAGTAAAGATGAGTAAAGATGAGTAAAGATGAGTAATGTACATTACTCAGCTTTACTCATCGTTACTCATCATTACTCAGCTTTACTCAGGTTTACTCATCATTACTCATCATTACTCATCTTTACTCATCATTACTCATCATTACTCATCTTTACTCATCATTACTCATCATTACTCAGCTTTACTCATCATTACTCATCATAACTCATCTTTACTCATCATTACTCATCATTACTCAGCTTTACTCAGTTTACTCATCGTTACTCATCGTTACTCATCATTACTCATCATTACTCATCTTTACTCATCATTACTCATCATTACTCATCTTTACTCATCATTACTCATCATTACTCAGCTTTACTCATCATTACTCATCATTACTCATCGTTACTCATTGTTACTCATCGTTACTCAGCTTTACTCAGTTTACTCATCGTTACTCATCGTTACTCATCGTTACTCATCGTTACTCATCGTTTACTCATCGTTTACTCATCGTTTACTCATCGTTTACTCATCGTTACTCATCGTTACTCATCATTACTCATCTTTACTCAGGTTTAGTCATCTTTACTCAGGTTTACTCATCATTACTCATCATTACTCATCTTTACTCAGGTTTACTCATCATTACTCATCTTTACTCAGGTTTACTCATCATTACTCATCTTTACTCATCATTACTCATCATTACTCATCATTACTCATCATTACTCATCATTACTCATCATTACTCATCATTACTCATCATTACTCATCATTACTCATCATTACTCAGGTTTACTCATCATTACTCATCATTACTCATCATTACTCATCATTACTCATCATTACTCATCATTACTCATCATTACTCATCATTACTCATCATTACTCATCATTACTTATCATTATTCAGGTTTACTCATCGTTACTCATCATTACTCATCTTTACTCATCATTACTCATCATTATTCAGGTTTACTCATCATTACTCAGCTTTACTCAGGTTTACTCAGGTTTACTCAGGTTTATTCATCTTTACTCATCATTACTCAGCTTTATTTAGCATCAGTCTCCTCAGATCTCCCTCTGGAGCTCCTGGCTACCATCATCCCCGTGCTCTGCAGTAGAATCCCTTTTTATCTCATTCCTGTCTTCTGACTCGGGTCCACTCCTTCTGGATCTATCAGTCAGTCCAGTCTGGTTGAAGAGGGTTTAAACTAGAATCATTCTGAGTTCAGTGAACAGAAACACATCAAATAGTCCAACAGGACAAAGTCTTCTCTCTCTGAATCACAAACAGGAGCAACATGTTAAAGTGTGATGGATGAAGACAACATGAAACAACAGGACAGTGTGTTAACACTCACTGACAACATCAAACATGGTAACAGCTGTTAGCTTCCAGTCTTTATGCTAAGCTAAGCTAACTGTTCCCTGAGAGAGAGACAAGGGATTTAAAGACATGACAACGTCCCGGTGTGGTTGGATCTGTGTTTAGAGTGTTAATGCAGATGTTGCGTGTGTTTAACATCAGTCCAGATGTTGACAGCAGCAATAAGCTCATATAAGAGACAGAAAACAATTCATAGTGCAGCACTAAGCCCTCGACACACCGATACTGAGTCCACAGAGACACACAGCATCTTATATATATATATATATATATTTATATATACAGTTTATTTGTACCATGAAATCACCTCGCATCTGACATTTATTACATAGTTATACCCTTAAAATGATTTATTCAAATATTCATTTAAATATATATATATAATTTTATCGGATGATACAAATTATTCCATGTGTACGTTCTCACATTTATGTTATACAAAACATATATTATATGTTGCATATTATACTCTATATGATTTATTATTTATTGTTACATATTGCATATTGAAAGGGATTTCTTTGTATTATTAATTATATATTGCATATTATTCTATATTACAGCTGACTGCAGCTTGAGAGGAATCAATCCTCTGAGTTTAATCATTTTTCTGCATATTTCCGACATGATGTTTGAAGACAGATTAATAGGAAGTCAGATTATATTGTTAGATTACATATTGTTTTACAGCTGCTGACCTTTAATATCTGCTGCAGGACGATTGGAGTTTCTGTAAAGCTTCAACGGAAACTTAATCAAATCAAAGCTCAACTTTTGCATAATTTCATGTCACTTAAAGGTCGATTCACACAAAGGATTCTGGGAAAAAAAAGATAAATAGGCAACAGGAAGTGACTTTCAAACGTTTATTACTTCAACATGAAACCAGTTCAACAGGAAACACTGAGATTATTATGAAGTTTTGTAGTAATTGAAGTACTTTCTGTGTAGTCAGTAATCAAATGACTTGATTTCAAGGATTAATATCAAGTTACTGACGTCACAACTGTGTTGTTGCTTTATTTCTGCTGAATCAATCATCTAATAAAGCCTCATTGATCAGTTATTATGATGCTGTGACGTGTTCCATCATAAATAAACAGT
Source organism: Leptoclinus maculatus (assembly GCA_032191485.1). NCBI lineage: Eukaryota > Metazoa > Chordata > Actinopteri > Perciformes > Stichaeidae > Leptoclinus > Leptoclinus maculatus. The sequence continues at coordinate 42,136 of JAVDOI010000216.1, read as the reverse complement.
CTGCAGGCGTTATTGTTATAGATTTAATGGATTAATTACACATTATAACAGCTCTATTAAGGTTTGTAACTGCCTCTTTCTTTAAAGGCTGCAGACGGATCAGGATCAAACCTGATAACCTGTTAATTTTATTGTTTTTCACTCACATGATTAAACTCAAATCACTTAATGCATATTATTGAGGCCAGGCACTCGCCTCCTTTAGCCAAATGACTGTTGATATTTGCTTTTAATTTAAGCAATCCACTACAAGACTCATTAACATGCTGCTAGATTAACTGCTTCCAGCGGAGGTTATCCGCCTCTTAAAGCCGCCCGTGGGGCCTAATCCCTGCTAACTTGGATTGGAGGCTACAATGAGATAAGCAGTATGAAGAGATGAAGGAGGACCAGCGCTCAGCTGCAATTTGCTTAATTTAGCTGTTATTGACAGGCAGAGTGTCACGGAGCCTGAAGGCAGCACGGAGAGAGTACTCTGAATACTGATGTACTTTTACTGCAGCGATGATCTGAATACTTCCATCATTTAAAAAAATTATATTTTTGAACCGAACAAAAAATCAGCAACTGGTTCTAGTTCTCAGAGAATTCAACAATCACCAGATTTCATAATTCATACCAAATAAAAATGAGTTTATCATTTATAATTATGGTTTATGTGTTAAAGTGTTTTTAATCAGCGTGTATTAGTACTTGTACTGCAGTAAATGCTCTGAATACTTCTTCCAGTGCTTAATAAAAGTATTCTAAATGAACTATCTTTCTTTATTATAATTATTATAACTATTATAATTATTTTTTGGTATTATTATTATTAATATTATAATAGTTGTTATTATTATTATTATTATTATTATTATTATTATTATTATTATTATTATAATAATAGTTTTTGGTTAAATGAAAATAAATCTCTTGACAGACAGCTGGTGCATGCTGGGAGAGAGGAAGAGTGGAAAAGTGCAATTCTCAGGCAGATAAATCTTCTTGGTGGATTATTAAATATTCTGCAAACACACACACACACACACACACACACACACACACACAGAGACACACACACACACACACACACACAGAGACACACACACACACACACACACACACACACACACAGAGACACACACACACACACACACACACACAGAGACACACACACACACACACACACAGAGAGACACACACACACACACACACACACACACACAGACATATGGTTTTATAACCTAACCCCCCCCCCCTAAATAAAGCCAAGCATGCTCGTTTGATTGCAGTAAAAAGCTGCACCTGCAGAGTTTACAGCAGATTAGGATCTGTGGATTATTGAGAGAGTCGAGGAAACGCAGAGAGAGAGTCTGATGATGATGATGAAGATGATTATGAGGAGGAGGAGGAGCAGCAGGTCGTCATGACGACAGGCTCGTGTCACACACTCTTCCTCCATCTGCTGCTCGTCTTCCTCCTGAGGAAACTTTCATTGTTTTAATTTTAATATCATTAAACCCAGAAACTGTTTGATGACTCATTGACCCTAACCTGGTTATGATGCTTTTCATTTAATAAATAATAACTAATAAGATTCATAATAATAATACTGAGAATAAAATCCATAGAAGTACCATAAAAAAGATTAAAGGTGAAACTTTACGGTCAACATTTAAAAACATGAAAATAAAATAAACTTTCATCTTTATTAAGATGGAATGAATCATATTTAACACTAAACCGTCCAAATGTTTTCATCATTTAGACTCTATGATGCTTTTATTTTGTAGAATTAGTCCATATATCTCATATAAGTGCTTTTATTTTGTCGAGGACGAGGAGGATTCTTCTTCTTCTTCTTCTTCTTCTTCTTCTTCTTATTAATATTAATAATAATAATAATAATATTGCTGACTTTGCTTCTTCAACGGAGTCTTTGTGCTTTCTCTCCTCACAGGTTTCCATGGATTGTGGTTTCACCTGGACCGAGTCCTTGTTACCTGGACCGTGTCCTTGTCACCTGGACCGAGTCCTTGTCACCTGGACCGAGTCCTTGTCACCTGGACCGAGTCCTTGTTACCTGGACCGAGTCCTTGTCACCTGGACCGTGTCCTTGTCACCTGGGCCGTGTCCTTGTCACCTGGGCCGTGTCCTTGTCACCTGGACCGTGTCCTTGTCACCTGGACCGTGTCCTTGTCACCTGGACCGTGTCCTTGTCACCTGGGCCGTGTCCTTGTCACCTGGGCCGTGTCCTTGTCACCTGGACCGTGTCCTTGTCACCTGGGCCGTGTCCTTGTCACCTGGACCGTGTCCTTGTCACCTGGACCGTGTCCTTGTCACCTGGGCCGTGTCCTTGTCACCTGGACCGTGTCCTTGTTACCTGGACTGTGTCCTTGTCACCTCGGCCGTGTCCTTGTCACCTGGACCGTGTCCTTGTCACCTGGGCCGTGTCCTTGTCACCTCTGCCGTGTCCTTGTCACCTGGACCGTGTCCTTGTCACCTGGGCCGTGTCCTTGTCACCTGGACCGTGTCCTTGTCACCTGGGCCGTGTCCTTGTCACCTCGGCCGTGTCCTTGTCACCTGGACCGTCTCCTTGTCACCTGGGCCGTGTCCTTGTCACCTGGACATTACATTACATTATTACATTACATTAGTCATTTAACAGACGCTTTTATCCAAAGCGACTTACAATAAGTGTATTCAACATATTCAAGAGAACTACTAGTCACCAGAAGTCATGAGTACATCTCCTTTAAACAAGCATCTAAGAGCATAAACCAGAGCAAACGTACAGAAACAAACTAATATGAATATGTGTTGTAACTCTGTTATGTTCGTTCTGTACACATGACATCACACTTCATCCTGATAGAGGACCCTCCTCTGTTGCTCTCTAAGGTCTCTCCCTCTTCTCTCCCCGTTAAAGGGTTTTTGGGGAGTTCTTCCTGTTCTGATGTGAGGGTCCTGGGACAGAGGATCTCATGTGTGTACAGATTGTAAAGAACTCTGGAGAATTTGTGATTTGTGATTTTGGACTATACAAAATAAATTATCTTTGTTTTGATCAGATCTCTCTGATAGAAATGATTGAGAACATAACTCAACAACTTCCTGTTGTCAGTTGTGAGAGTGGCATCTGAAGGATTAGGGTCAGAAAGAGAGGGGGGGGTCAGAGGTCGGAGGTTTAAACTGGAGGAAAGTGTCTCTTCTGAGCCGGTGAGACGTGAAACTGTGAGAAAGTACAAGTTGAAATCTTCACATTCAGATTGTTTAATAACTCAGGAAGTGAACGTGTGTCGAGTCATTAGCATGATTAGCATTGTGTAGCTTGCGTCATGCTAATCACGTAGCGGCACGCGCCTGCTGGCACAGTATTACATTGTTTAATCATTAGCCATTAGCGCTAACGATGCAGACAGACGTTAGCTTTCTCTGTTTGTCTGGCGTGGTGCACTTTAAGGCTGAGATTACTAAATGTAAATGAGGGGGGGGGGGTCTCCTATAAGAGTATATGGTCCAGACTTCCAGACAGTCTCATTTAAAAACTGTAATCCCGACCCAGGAGTTGTTTACATCACTGAATTAGGTTAATCTTCCCGGCTATTTGCATAAATGTGCATTTATGAATAATTAGTGGGCCACAGAGGGCAGTAGGTGGAGACTGGTGGGGGGTCGGGGGGGTCGGGGGGGGACGCGTGGCCAGACTATTGTTGCCTGTTGCCGTTAAACAATAGAGACAGAAAACAATAGACAACAAACCGGCGGAGCAGCAGCGTCTGAATTACTGCTATCGCTTACTGAGGCAGCAGGTCACTGATTACATCTTTAATTAGTCTCATTAACACTCACACAGTCACACATCACCAGTTATTAATAACACGAGTCAGTTATTAATAAAACATCTTCATCAGTTATTAATAACACGAGTCAGTTATTAATAAAACATCATCAACAGTTATTAACAACACAAGTCATCAGTTATTAATAAAACATCATCAACAGTTATTAACAACACGAGTCAGTTATTAATAAAACATCTTCATCAGTTATTAACAACACAAGTCAGTTATTAATAAAACATCATCAACAGTTATTTACAACACAAGTCAGTTATTAATAAAACATCATCAACAGTTATTAACAACACAAGTCATCAGTTATTAATAAAACATCATCAACAGTTATTAACAACACGAGTCAGTTATTAATAAAACATCTTCATCAGTTATTAACAACACAAGTCAGTTATTAATAAAACATCATCAACAGTTATTAACAACACAAGTCAGTTATTAATAAAACATCATCAACAGTTATTAACAACACAAGTCATCAGTTATTAATAACACGAGTCAGTTATTAATAAAACATCTTCATCAGTTATTAACAACACAAGTCAGTTATTAATAAAACATCATCAACAGTTATTAACAACACAAGTCATCAGTTATTAATAACACGAGTCAGTTATTAATAAAACATCTTCATCAGTTATTAACAACACAAGTCAGTTATTAATAAAACATCTTCATCAGTTATTAACAACACAAGTCAGTTATTAATAAAACATCATCAACAGTTATTAACAACACAAGTCATCAGTTATTAATAACACGAGTCAGTTATTAATAAAACATCTTCATCAGTTATT
>JAVDOI010000216.1:5000-27500 GCA_032191485.1 Leptoclinus maculatus | reverse complement strand
TGTCTTTAGTTTATCTCTACTTCTCTGTAGCATCTGTTAGCTTGTCTTGCTTTAGTTTATCTCTACTTCTCTGTAGCATCTGTTAGCTTGTCTTGCTTTAGTTTATCTCTACCTCTCTGTAGCATCTGTTAGCTTGTGTTGCTTTAGTTTATCTCTACTTCTCTGTAGCATCTGTTAGCTTGTGTTGCTTTAGTTTATCTCTACTTCTCTGTAGCATCTGTTAGCTTGTCTTTAGTTTATCTCTACTTCTCTGTAGCATCTGTTAGCTTGTGTTGCTTTAGTTTATCTCTACTTCTCTGTAGCATCTGTTAGCTTGTGTTGCTTTAGTTTATCTCCACTTCTCTGTAGCATCTGTTAGCTTGTGTTGCTTTAGTTTATCTCTACTTCTCTGTAGCATCTGTTAGCTTGTGTTGCTTTAGTTTATCTCCACTTCTCTGTAGCATCTGTTAGCTTGTCTTGCTTTAGTTTATCTCTACTTCTCTGTAGCATCTGTTAGCTTGTGTTGCTTTAGTTTATCTCTACTTCTCTGTAGCATCTGTTAGCTTGTCTTTAGTTTATCTCTACTTCTCTGTAGCATCTGTTAGCTTGTCTTGCTTTAGTTTATCTATACTTCTCTGTAGCATCTGTTAGCTTGTCTTTAGTTTATCTCTACTTCTCTGTAGCATCTGTTAGCTTGTCTTGCTTTAGTTTATCTCTACTTCTCTGTAGCATCTGTTAGCTTGTGTTGCTTTAGTTTATCTCTACTTCTCTGTGGCATCTGTTAGCTTGTGTTGCTTTAGTTTATATCTACTTCTCTGTAGCATCTGTTAGCTTGTCTTTAGTTTATCTCTACTTCTCTGTAGCATCTGTTAGCTTGTGTTGCTTTAGTTTATCTCTACTTCTCTGTAGCATCTGTTAGCTTGTGTTGCTTCAGTTTATCTCTACTTCTCTGTAGCATCTGTTAGCTTGTGTTGCTTTAGTTTATCTCTACTTCTCTGTAGCATCTGTTATCTGTTAGCTCCTCCACCGCTTGTTTGGGTGATTTGCTGCATCAACGGTGTGTATTATATTTAAAAAAAAACTGCGTTAATGTGCGATATAAAATAATTGTCGGCGTTAATTAATTAATGCATTACCGCGATAATAACACGTTAACTTGCCCAGCACTAATTTATTTATTATACATTCATATTTATAGACTGAATGGGTCCCAACATGAGGCTCAGGGCCCCTCTGAGGGTCGTCTGACTTAAGGTCACTCACCTGCTTCTTCTGGAGCTTTCAGACTCACCTCATGGTCTTCACCAAACTTTTTTCTTTTTTTCTTTGTGAATATTAAAACAATAATTTTAATTTGTGTTATTAATTAAAAATGAAACAATCTGAGAAGTTTGAGATAAAAATCTATATTTTACAGAAATGATTCATATGAAAAGAGAAGTGTTATATGTAGTATTATAATAATGATGAAACATTATGACGACTAGTAACAGCAGCAGTGTAAATAATATCATATAATAATAATATAATAATAATAATAATTTCATATAATAATGAATATTATTATAACAGCTGTGGGTGTAAATATAGAAAATAAATAACAAAGTACATTTAAAGTTACTTAAAATGAACTTAATAACTTAAATATAATTAGTTTGATTTAATATATATTTTCTTACAGTTTTAATGAACAAACTGAACATAAAGAAGCTCTGTGGTTCTGAACCCTGATGTACTTAATCCTGGTCCTGGTTCTCCAAGACCAGGATTAAATACAATAAAATGAATAAATAAATAAACAAACAAACAAACAAACAAACCAATCAATACAAAAAAAATCAATTCTTCTGCAGGTCTGGTTCCAGAACCGGCGGGCGAAGTGGCGTAAGAGAGAGAAGTGTTGGGGCCGCAGCAGCGTGATGGCGGAGTACGGTCTGTACGGAGCGATGGTGAGACACTCCATCCCTCTGCCAGAGTCCATCCTCAACTCAGCCAAGAACGGAATGATGGGGTCCTGTGCTCCATGGCTGCTCGGTGAGCCGCATACACGTCAGTAACACACACACACACACACACGTGCACAGAGACACACACACACACACACACACGTGCACAGAGACACACACACACACACACACGTGCACAGAGACACACACACACACGTGCACAGAGACACACACACACACGTGCACAGAGACACACACACACACACACACACACACGTGCACAGAGACACACACACATGCACAGAGACAGACACACACACACACATGCACAGAGACAGACACACACACATGCACAGAGACAGACAGACACACACACATGCACAGAGACACACACACACACATGCACAGAGACAGACACACACACACACACACACATGCACAGAGACAGACACACACACACGTGCACAGAGACACACACACATGCACAGAGACAGACACACATGCACAGAGACAGACACACACACACATGCACAGAGACAGACACACACACACGTGCACAGAGACACACACACATGCACAGAGACAGACACACACACACACATGCACAGAGACAGACACACACACATGCACAGAGACAGACAGACACACACACATGCACAGAGACACACACACACACATGCACAGAGACAGACACACACACACATGCACAGAGACAGACACACACACACGTGCACAGAGACACACACACATGCACAGAGACTGATTATTATTTTCACCACAGCCATCAGCTTTCATATTGTCATATAATTATATTAATATATATAAATATCATATACTGTATATATAGTAATAAAGATGTATATAAATGGTGCCGACTGGACTGAATCTCTGTCTCTGTCCTCACAGGAATGCACAAGAAGTCTCAAGAAATAACCAAAAAGTGTCCGAGTCCTCGGGAGTCGGACTCGACTCGCTCCGACTCGTTCTGCGGCGCCTCGGAGCGACGCGGCGGCGAGACTCGGGAGGCTCATCACGAGACTCGTGAGGAGCAGGAGGAGCTGCTGGTGATGGAGGAGGAGGAGGAGACGGAGGAGGAGGTGGCCATCGACCTGTCCAGCTCCTCCAAACAGCAGCAGGAGGCCGGGAGCTCGATAAGGCCCGCCTCCTCACCGCGGCGGCACAGCGGCAGCGAATCAGACGATCGCAGCTGAAGGTCGGAGACGAACACAGAGATCTGATTGGCTGTTCACTAAGAGAGGAGCCAATGAGAGAACAGACATTAAGGAGAAATAAAATATATATAATTTAAATGCTACCCTGGGGTTAGCATGCTAACATATTAGCCTTTAGCTAATATTTGATGATAACAAACGTTACGCCGTCACATCGACTCAGCATCGGACTAGAGGTGGAGGGTGTGTCTCTGTGTGTTTATTATTGTATTGTATTGTACTGACAGTATGTTTTATATACGTGTTGTTGAATAAGAGGCTATTTCATGTTTTATTCCTGTTGTGTTTTATAGTTTGACTGTCTGTCACTGACTGAAGCTCTGTGAATGAATGTCATTTAAATGTCATATTTTAAAAGGTTATTATTATTATCATTATTATTATTGTCACTATCATCATTAACATGTATGTACAGCAGCTGATTGATGAATAAACTAATTATTTTTGGAATCACTGGGATTTTTCAACAGAACACAAACACTGAGCATTAATCAGACTAATTAAAATATGTTTTATTGACATGCTGGTGTTTAAAAATATATAAAATATGTTTCATGTTCTTGTGAGAATAATGCTACATTTCTTTCTTTATTATTGTATTTATTGAATTATTTATTTGTTTATTATGTTATCTTTAGTCCTCCATACCTCAGCACCAGAACTTTGCCAAATAAAATAACTATAAAGATATTACATCTTGTTAAAGAAAAATACTGTTATAAAACACAAACACTTGTATCTGTATTTTGTAGTCTGTAGCAGTTTAAATGCGCAGTTTGAGTTAAAACAGATCAAATTTCATGTATGTGACGATTCAAAAAAAGCCAGTGCTTTTAATTTGGAGGCCATTAGCCGTTGGAGGAGACAACTACGTCACTTCCTTTATCCGCACCGTTGTCTCTAGCCGTTGTGTTTTTTGCTAAGCTAGCCGGCTGCTAAGTGCAGGAATTGTGAAACATGTCAGATTTGATCACTTTTAGAAGTGAACTCACGCGCATCGTGAACGACCTGCTGCAGGCGCTGAGGACGGAGATATTTAAAGTCTCTCTGAGGAAACAATGTCCAGAAACCGAGGCAAGCTAACTGCGCTAACTGTAGCTAACGGCTAACTTTACGTTAACTGTTTCCGGTGTTTACGACAGGAGGCGTTTCAATTGGTCGTTAGGTTAACTGTTTACGTTCAATGGTGTCATACGTCACACCAAACTTCATTAAAAAATATCATAATTTAAGAAATGTCAGTTTGAAGTTAACTGTTAAATTAGCTGTAAAAAAATAAATAATAATAATTAAATTATTTTAATTAATTAATAAAATAATTCACACTCGGTCCTCGTGTCGTTAGTTAACTTATAATTCAACATTATTACAAACAATTCAACTTAAAGGCGTGAAAGTGTCTGTCAGCAGTGAGAAGTACTCAGATACTTTACTGCAGTAAAAGTACTACGACACACTGTGAACGTGGTAAACGTCCTGCATTTAAAACCATTTTCCTCTTTTATTTCAGGAAAAACTCAGCGCTCTGGTGGACAGTTTGTGTGTCGGAGCTGTTGATAAAATCCTGAAGATGGTTCAGCCTCCAGGAGACCAGAAGGGGCCTCCAGGAGACCATAAGGGGCCTCCAGGAGACCATAAGGAGACACCGGGAGACCTGAAGGAGGCACCGGGAGACCAGAAGGAGACACCGGGAGACCAGAAGGAGACACCGGGAGACCTAAAGGAGACACCGGGAGACCAGAAGGAGACACCGGGAGACCTGAAGGAGACACCGGGAGACCTAAAGGAGACACCGGGAGACCAGAAGGAGACACCGGGAGACCAGAAGGAGACACCGGGAGACCAGAAGGAGACACCGGGAGACCTGAAGGAGACACCGGGAGACCAGAAGGAGACACCGGGAGACCAGAAGGGGACACTGGCAGACCTGAAGGAGACACCAGGAGACCAGAAGGGGACACCAGGAGACCTAAAGGAGACACCAGGAGGTGAGTTGTTGTCTTCAGGAGGTTTTTACCACAGAGGTCTCCTCCTCTAAACACTGAATAAAGTGTAGCCGAGGGTTTATGTTGCGCATATACTTTAGGATAATAATAATACAATAACCACAGTTCCGTATTCAGCGCCAAGAAAGCAGCCACTTTAATGCTTCTCCCACACTTTACACCTTCTCTTTTCTCTCTCACTCCTTCCGTCTCCTCCTTCACAATAAAAGCACAAAACACATATACAGGAACCCTGCTTCTCAACATAATAGCTTACATACCTCCCTTCCTCCATAAAGAAACGTCCCCGTTTCTAAACATTCGAAGTGCAAAAAAAATTCACATTTTCCAATCCCTGTAACATGTCTCTATAACACGACATTTGGCAGCAAAGAACATTATACAACCTTCCATCACAATACTGCACAGCCTCCAGAAAATATGCCCCACTAATCCCAATAGACACCAGACATAGCTGATACCCCATAGCGTTTGGACACACCAGCCATATAAAGCATGTGCTGCTACAATGAAGAAACATGTTGACAGACATCTTCACACATTTATCACTAAAAAAAATCAGTTAACGATAAGTGACAAAGTCCTTTAAATATGCTGGTTGTCTCACAACTCTCTTTGAACGAGACACAGTCTGTTGTGGTTCACTGGTGCCCGTAACCAAAACAGTCTCTGTGCCACCAGTGACCCATGGCTCCTCCACCCCCCAGTCCTCCTCTGGCGACCCCTCGTCCTGCAGCGAAGGAGCATGGTGAGGAGATGCTGGGAGGCTAACTGAAGAACCAGCAGGCCGTAGCAAGGTGTAAGGTTTCAGTCTGTCATAATGAACAACCTGCTCCGGTCCGTGAAGGTCCAGAGGACTGACAATGCGATAGATGAGTCCCGGTTCTCCTTGAGAGTCCAACACAGCCAGGACCCTGTAGGGTCCCTTCCAGTGGGGAGCAAGTTTCATACGGTCCTCCGTAGGATTATGCAGCCATACGAGGTCTCCTTCTCGATACGGCTGATGGCGTGCCGTTCCATCATAATACAGTTTTTGTTTTTCATGGGCATCAGCACCACACTGCCTGGCACCACAAAAAGCCGTCTCCAGCCTTTCCGCCAGAGAGGTCACAAAGTCAGCATGAGAAAGAGGCAAGTCCAAGTGCACCATTTGCGATGGCACCAACACATCCACCGGGACACGAGCTTCCCGTCCATGAGTTAAAAAGTAAGGAGTGTAGTTAGTGGAAGCATGAACAGAGGTGTTATAGGCAAAAGCCACCTGTTTCAGATACTCATCCCATTCACCTCCGCAGGCAAGCAATGATTTGGCCAGTTGATCGATGAGAGTCCGATTAAATCTTTCGACCATGCCGTCGGATTTGGGATTATACGGCGTGGTGCGTGTCTTCTTAATCCCTAAAAGTTGACACAGTCTTTGAACAACCCCAGCTTCAAACTGCCGGCCCTGGTCACTGTGAACAATTTCTGGAACGCCATGTACCAGCACGTAATCCTCAAACAGACACTGTGCTACGGATTGGGCTGTTTGATTAGGAAGAGCATACAGGTTTACAAACTTGGAAAAGTAGTCTTCTACTACTAACACATATCTGTTGCCCTTAGAAGTCACTGGTAATTCAAGAATGTCCATTGCCACTCTCTGGAATGGTCGTGTCGCTTGGGACCCGCCCATTGGTGCCCGGTGCTTAGGCACAGGGGCTCTGCGGGTCTGACATGGGAGGCACTGCTCGCACCACTGTCGAATGTCTTTGAACATAGAGGGCCAGTAACAAGTTTGCCTTGCTCGTTCCCACACTCGTTCCACTGAGAAATGCGCCGCCACAGGGCCTCCATGAAGATGGTGCAGCACATCAGGGACAAGCGATGAGGGCACGACCACTTGATACTGAGCACCCCCTGTGAGGGAGGAAGTCACTCTCCGGCAGAGTAGGCCATTCACCACAGAAAGACGAGGATATTCAGTCCATAACTTCCGCAGCCACCTGGAGCTGCCTCTCATGTGCCCCCGAGGTGGTCGAGAATCCCTCCAATCCAACGCCGTAGCAATATCTGGATCGGCCTGTTGCAGTTCTTTCAGTCCAGTCCCATCATGTGAGAGTGCATGTATGAAAGACAGGTCATTTATTTCACTGTCCGGTTCCAATGGCTGTCCCCCTGTGATGAGGTCAGAGGTCGGGAGGTTCACTGCGGATGGCGGTGTCAACAGAATGTCGTCTTGGGGAACACCTGACTCCCTGTCTGAGCCAACTGCATTCACCTGTGTGGCAACTTCTCGTGAGGCGTCATTCACCGTACCAGCCACCGGATCCTGTGGCCGTCGTGAGAGAGCATCAGCATTAGTATGCTGTTTTCCATCCTTGTGTTGAATGACCCAGTTGAAAGGATCCAGCTCCAATATCCACCGTGCTCTTCTTCCAGTGGGATCTTTGTCAATAGACATGGTGCGGAGGCCCAACAGAGGCTTATGATCGGTTATAATGGTGAAGGCAGCCGCTCCGATGTAATGTCTGAATTGGCGTACAGCCCACACTATAGCCCACAGTTCTCTGTCAAACGTGGACCAGCGCCTTTCGGTGGGAGTGAGCGACTGACTAGCATACACCACCACTCTCTCCCGTCCTTCCTTATCTTGAGCCAACACGGCCCCCACTGCTTCCATGGAGGCATCTGTGTACACTTTAAAGGGAATGTTGAAGTCTGGCATAGTGACAATCGGGGCCTCTGAGAGCACCCCTTTAAGATACTCAAAGGCCTCATTACATTCAGTGGTCCATTGGAAAGGTGTGCCTTTACACGTCAGGTGGTGCAGAGGTGCTGCACGCTTGGCAAAGTCCTTCACAAAACGTCTATAGTAAGAGCATAAACCCACAAATGCTCTCACTTCTGTTGGATTCCGTGGTGTAGGCCAAGTTCTGACCTTGTCGGTGTTTCGAGGGTCTGGCTGTAGGCCGTGGCGAGAAACAACATGCCCCAGGAACACCACATGATCTTGAGCTAGGTGGCACTTTTTAGGGTTTAGTTTGAGACCTGCCGTCTGGATCCTGGAGAAAACTTCACGCAGACTGGAGAGATGGCTCTCAAAGGTGGGGCTGTATATCAGAACATCATCGAGATACACCATACACACCTGCCATGGCAGCCCTCTTAGCACCAGCTCCATCATCCGCTGAAACGTTGCAGGTGAGTTGGTGAGGCCCATAGGCATCGACCGCCACTGGTAGAGGCCCCTGCCCGTCGTGAAGGCCGTTTTCTCTCTGTCTTCCTCAGCAACCTCAACCTGCCAGTAGCCATTAGAGAAATCTAAAGTGCTAAACCACAGGGAGCCTGCTAACGCATCCAATGTATCATCCACCCTGGGAAGGGGATGACAGTCTTTCACCGTTACACTGTTCAAGCGACGGTAGTCAATGCAGAATCTCCACTCACCATTCTTCTTTTTTACGAGGACGACAGGTGAGGCCCAGGGGCTGCAGCTCTCTTCAATTACCCCGTCAGCCAACAGGGCTGCCACCTGCCGGTCTATTTCTCCTCTCTTTTCTGGTGAAGTCCGGTAAGCGCGCTGTCGCTGGGGAGGATGATTGCCAGTTTTGATGTGATGTTGAATAAGCGTGCATTTGCCAGGCACTCCTCTGGATGTGCTGAATATCTCCTGGTGTTCTGCTAGCAATGCAACCAATTGTGCCTTTTGCTGCTGACTAGTCGGAGACTCCTCCAGTAACACAAAAGGCACTTCAGTGGATGAAGTGGCGGAAACTGTCTCCACTGGGATCTGAGGGAGTGACACCAGTTCAGACTCATTCACAGAGAAAAACTCCCCTAGATGCATGCCCTTTCTCAGTACCATGTCTTGATCTGTAGGATTTAACACACGGGCGGTAGTAACCCCATCCTTCACCAAAGTCACTGTGTGTGCAACGACACACTCACTTTTACTCCGGAGGTTAGGTGCTAAGTAGCCCACGAAGTCAGGCAGCTGGTCAATGGCCCCGGCCGGGGACACACACACTGGCACCAGCATCTCGCTGAGGGGTGGCAATGTCATAGCAGTTGCGATTGAGACATTACAACACTCAGGAATCAAGTCTTTGCCGCTCAAAAATGGAATATCAGTGTCCCATAACTGCAGTCTGCCACGGGAAAAATCCAAGAGGGCATGATTAGGGACCAGAAAGTCCAGGCCCAGCAGTGCTGCTTGTGTAGACCCCCGAAGTACATAGAAAACATGCTGCCAGGATTCATTACCCAGATGTAGGGTGGTAGTTATGGTGCCCAATGTGTCAAGCATCTGGCCATTCACAGCACGTGCAGCAATAAAGTCAGCATTTATGGACCGCTCGCGCAGCGCTGGAACTGACATGCGAAAATCAGCACTGATAAACGACTCTGTAGCCCCTGAGTCCACCAATATGTTGATTTCTGTCCCTTCAATGCTCCCCCTCACATATGAGGTACTCTGTCGCTTTGTCGCGTCTTGTATCGATGCATTACTGGCTGAGCCCATAGGTGTGGTAGCTGGTGTTTGGACCCCAACATCAGCTACATTCCGTTTCCCGACTGATCGGCTGGGTCCTCTCTCTTGGGAGAGAGAAAACGCACTCCTCTCTTCCTCTGTGTTTCCTCATTAAAGGGGCCCCTGGTAGATCTAGGGCCCCTCCAAGTTGGAGAGCTGGCTCGGTTATCGTAAGGCACCCGGTAATCCTGTTTTTCCCCGGGACCTCTTTCTGCTCCACGTTCCCGCCAGGCATGGTCAGGGGAACGTCCTCTCTGTTCACCCTGCAGGCGACGTGACTGGCAGCCCTGCTCCCTGCACACACACTGACACTGACCTCCACGCACTGAGTGAGAGGTTCTCCACTCGTCCTTCCAGCCACTGGATCTCAGTCGATTGTTTTCCTCTGCCATTCTCCTCATCTCCATCCTCATTTCTTTCATCTCTTCAGTAATTCTGTCCATCGTTCTGTACAAGCCCCCTCCATCAGATATGGACTGTACCATTGTTGCTGTACCGTTTCCTGTAAGAGGCTGGCTTACATGGGTGTTCACATAGTCCATCTTTAGGGTCTCTCTGGCCATCTCACATCGGCCCGCGATGACCAGGGCCTCCTCCAAATCAGTAGCCCCCTGCTCGTGACATTTAGCTCTCAGAACCGGATCGAGCCCAGCTAGAAATCTGCGAAATTTCTCCTCTCTGTGAGCTATATCACCGTAGCCCGGGAATGCTTCTTGAACTAGCTTGCTTATATCTGCTGCATACACTTCCAAACTCTCACCTGGAGCACGGACACGGGCAGAGAGGTTCGCTCTGAAACAATCCAGAAAATGTCTTTGTCCAAAAGCATCCAGTAATTTCTCCTTTACTGCAGAATAGTCGGTCTGCACGGCCGCTGGCAGGCTATCCCACAGGAGAAAAGCAGCCTTGGTCAGCCGCGTTGGCAAAATCCTAGCCAGTTCATAATCATAGTCACCTCCGTTGCCTCCTACCAGCGCCTTCACAGCTACTTCATACTGTCTGGCCCAGCAGGGAAAACTTTGCTTTTCTTCTCCGGCAAAGGGCGGTGGAAGTTCAATCCTGACATTGCTGGAGAACGGCCGATCTCCGCGCCGCACACTGTAGCCCAGCGGGTCGTCTTCGAATTTCCACATTCTGTCGTTTTTCTTTTACTCTCTGTGCTTACTACTGAGATGAAACATGAGATGTCCCCACACAGACTCGGCACGGAATCTCCGACTCGTGCTAGCTGAACACTGTACCACGTTAAGCTAAGCGGGTGTTAGCAGTTAGCTACGTTAGCTAACTAGCTCAAACTTCGGTGAACTGTCTTCTTCACTTATCTGACGATGGGTCTGTTCATTAGGAAAGCAATCCCACCGCTGCCACCAATGTAGCCGAGGGTTTATGTTGCGCATATACTTTAGGATAATAATAATACAATAACCACAGTTCCGTATTCAGCGCCAAGAAAGCAGCCACTTTAATGCTTCTCCCACACTTTACACCTTCTCTTTTCTCTCTCACTCCTTCCGTCTCCTCCTTCACAATAAAAGCACAAAACACATATACAGGAACCCTGCTTCTCAACATAATAGCTTACAAAAGCAATAATAATAATACTTTAAAAACTAAGAACTGAATCTGTTTGTGTTCCAGGTGGAGGTGAGCGCCCCCCCACAGGACACACCTACATCCTGGTTTACGGGGTCAGTGAGTGAGTCCACATGAGCAGAGTGAGATCCTCTGAACCCTCTGAACACCGCTCACTGTTTTCTGTCTCTGTAGAGCGCTGCTGTCCACTCCACGGGTCTGCTGCTGTCTCTGCAGGGCCATGCTAACGCTAACGCTAACGGTGAGTCTACCCGAAGTCATTCGTTAAATTTGAAACATTTCAGCTGCTAATTACAGACTAACTCTTTGTTGCAGGTGAAAATAAAACCGTCTCCTCCCCCCCGCCGGCCGATGTCCCCGACCACGAGTACGCCCGGCCGCCAACGGAGGGCGGAGTCTCGGCGGCACGCGGCAGGAAACGGCGTAAAAAAGCAGCCGACTCGTCTCTGGATGAGCCGACAGAAAGCCACCGGCGGTGTTCTCAGTGTGACATGCTGTTTCCAACCAGCCAGCGACTCTCGGACCACCAGAGGAAGTCCCACCCGGTGTGCTCGGTGTGCGGCGCGGTGTTCTCCGGCATCCTGAGACTCCGCGAGCACACGATCAAAGAGCACGGGCTGCTGCCGTACACCTGCGACTACTGCCCCAAGAGGTTCAACCACAAGGCCCACCGCGACCTGCACGTGAAGGCGCGGCACACCGGGGAGAAGACCTGCCACTGCGACGTCTGCGGTAAAGGCTACTCCGGCCTCAGCACGCTGAAGACGCACCGGACCACCCACTTCGACAAGACGTTCGTCTGCGACGTCTGCGGGAAGAGCTTCTACCACGCCGGCCACCTGACGCGGCACAAGCTGGTGCACCGGGAGGTGCGGCCATACCGGTGCTCCACCTGCGGGAAGGGCTTCACCCAGGCCGCCAACCTGCGCGGCCACCAGGCCGTCCACACCGGAGAGAGGCCGCTCTGCTCCGTGTGCGGTAAGACGTACCGCTGCCTGAAGAGCCACGTCATCAGCAAGCACTCGCACGAGCTGCCCGCCGACGGGCTCGCGGCCGCGGACGCCGTCATCGCCTGCGAGGTGTGCGGCAAGAAGTTCCCCCACCCGTCGCAGCTCAGGATCCACCAGAGGAGCCACACGGGGGAGAAGCCGTTCCGCTGCGACGTCTGCGGGAAGAGTTACGGCATGAAGCAGCAGCTGAAGGACCACAGGTACACCCACACCGGAGAGAAACCCTACAGGTGCACCCTCTGCTCCAAGACCTTCAACCTGGCCACCAGCTTCATGAGGCACCGCAGCATCCACAGCGGGGAGACACCCTACAGCTGCAGCAGCTGTGGGAAACACTTCCGCCTGCTCACCTTCCTGAAGGCTCACCTGCAGACCAAAGCTCACCTGAAGCGGACGCAGACGCTCGCCTCTGACCTCTGACCTCATCGGCTCCACTAAACATAACAATGGATTTGGTGTCGTGTCCCTTTAACAGAGAAACAAACAGGATGAGATGATGTTGTTGTGTTTTCTCTTCTATCAGCAGATCACTGAAGTCATAAAGGTGATTAAATGTATTGTACAAACACAGAGGTGGGATTAACTGCTGTATACATCCTTTAATCTGACCTCAGGTCTGTGTCACCGCTGGATTACAGAGACCACCCTCAATTATCATGTGAAGTGGGAATTATGTGTGATTAGGTATTAAAGATTAAAGCAGATCTGAGGTCAGAGAGCACTGAACAGCAGCAAAACAAACTCTTTCATGTTTTTGTTATGACTTCAAATGATAACGCCTCATATTACAATAAAAACAGGAACAAAGAGCTGAGAGATGTGTATTTATTGTGTATTTAGAGTTACAGAGAACATGGCTCATTAAATATGAATTGTTATTGTGAAGCATCATTTTCAGAGATGTTTATGGTGCCGTGCTTCATTTATAAACAGAATGTCAAAGAACACTTTAAATGAATAAATACAGGAACATGATCGTTATAATAGGTTTATTGATGTAAAACAATAACAGTAACATAAATAAAAAGGTAAAGTATAACCTAAGAAGTACAGTAATATCTCTGATGTACTGTACTTACACGTTGAATAAACTGTAGAAGAGCTGGTTCTCAGACTTTATTACCTTTGGACTGAGCCAGGCTAGCAGCTTTCCTCTGTTTCCAGTCTTTATGCTAAGCTAAGCTAACGAGCTGCTGGCTATAGCTTCACATTTACTGTGCAGACATGAGAGAGACAACACAGAGAAGTCACAGTAGTAGTGGTAGTAGTAGTAGTAGTAGTAGCAGTATTAGTAGTAGTAACTATAACGTTCTACATGAAAGCGACAGGAAGTCTAATCAATCTTAACCCAGGAGAGTTAAGTTAAACTACAGTCACTAAGAGTTCATAAAGCATCATAACTAATCAATAACTGCCCTAACCCTAACCAATGGAACACGACCAAGGAGGAGTTAGTGGGGTCGTTTATTGTTCATAAGGATCAGGACTATTATGATTAATAATAATAATATTACTAATATTACTAATATTATTATTAATCATAATATTAACCATATTCATATTATGTGAAACCTGCTCAGTAACTTCAGTTCTTTTCACTCTGAACTAAACTACTTGTGACTCTTTTCATCTTTTACAACCTTCTGTCACGTTTTATTGGTTTGAACTGTCACGTGGCCGTTTACACCTGAGAACAGGTGAGAGAGACTCAGGACTCTTCTGACCACAGATCAACATGGCTGCTCACAGCAGCTGGAGCACCGGACTCTTCAGGATCCTCCTGAGCCGCTGCAGAACCTGCAGAACCCCGGGACCGGTTGAGACCAGGACCGGACCGGGACAACACAGGTGGGTGTCCTCCCTGTCTGCACCACCACCACCGGGAACCTGGAGCTCCCGGCTGTCGCGGCTGTCCCACCGGGATCTGTACCGGATCTCGATCACGGATCCGGATCAGTTCTGGGGATCCGCCGCCGCAGACAGACTCCGCTGGGTGAAACCGTTTGACCGGGTCCAGGACTGCGACCTCAGCAGCGGGAAGATCTGCTGGTTCCCGGGAGGGAAGCTCAACGTGTCCGGTGAGAAATGATCCGATGAACGGATCGGTTATCAATAATCGATATGTTTCATCGATCACTTCCGGAATTGAATCAAACAAAGTGACACGAGCTTCAAGTAATGCAAGAAATACAGGAAGAAGTACTCAGATACGTTACTGCTGTAAAAGTACTAATACCACAGTGTACTCTGTTAGAAGTTAAAGTACTAATACCACAGTGTACTCTGTTAGAAGTTAAAGTACTAATACCACAGTGTACTCTGTCAGAAGTTAAAGTACTAATAAGTTAAAGTACTAATATCACAGTGTACTCTGTCAGAAGTTAAAGTACTAATAAGTTAAAGTACTAATATCACAGTGTACTCTGTTAGAAGTTAAAGTACTAATACCACAGTGTACTCTGTTAGAAGTTAAAGTACTAATACCACAGTGTACTCTGTTAGAAGTTAAAGTACTAATACCACAGTGTACTCTGTTAGAAGTTAAAGTACTAATACCACAGTGTACTCTGTTAGAAGTTAAAGTACTAATATCACAGTGTACTCTGTTAGAAGTTAAAGTACTAATACCACAGTGTACTCTGTTAGAAGTTAAAGTACTAATAAGTTAAAGTACTAATATCACAGTGTACTCTGTTAGAAGTTAAAGTACTAATAAGTTAAAGTACTAATATCACAGTGTACTCTGTTAGAAGTTAAAGTACTAATACCACAGTGTACTCTGTTAGCAGTTAAAGTACTAATACCACACCCACAGTGTACTCTGTTAGAAGTTAAAGTACTAATACCACACCCACAGTGTACTCTGTTAGAAGTTAAAGTACTAATACCACAGTGTACTCTGTTAGAAGTTAAAGTACTAATACCACAGTGTACTCTGTTAGAAGTTAAAGTACTACTACCACAGTGTACTCTGTTAGAAGTTAAAGTACTACTACCACAGTGTACTCTGTTAGAAGTTAAAGTACTAATACCACAGTGTACTCTGTTAGAAGTTAAAGTACTAATACCACAGTGTACTCTGTTAGAAGTTAAAGTACTAATACCACAGTGTACTCTGTTAGAAGTTAAAGCACTAATACCACAGTGTACTCTGTTAGAAGTTAAAGTACTAATACCACAGTGTACTCTGTTAGAAGTTAAAGTACTAATATCACAGTGTACTCTGTTAGAAGTTAAAGTACTAATACCACAGTGTACTCTGTTAGAAGTTAAAGTACTACTACCACAGTGTACTCTGTTAGAAGTTAAAGCACTAATACCACAGTGTACTCTGTTAGAAGTTAAAGTACTAATACCACAGTGTACTCTGTTAGAAGTTAAAGTACTAATATCACAGTGTAGAGATACTCTGTTAGAAGTTAAAGTACTAATACCACAGTGTACTCTGTTAGAAGTTAAAGTACTAATACCACAGTGTAGAGATACTCTGTTAGAAGTTAAAGCACTAATACCACAGTGTACTCTGTTAGAAGTTAAAGTACTAATATCACAGTGTACTCTGTTAGAAGTTAAAGTACTAATATCACAGTGTACTCTGTTAGAAGTTAAAGTACTACTACCACAGTGTACTCTGTTCGAAGTTAAAGTACTACTACCACAGTGTACTCTGTTAGAAGTTAAAGTACTAATACCACAGTGTAGAGATACTCTGTTAGAAGTTAAAGTACTAATATCACAGTGTAGAGATACTCTGTTTTAAGTAAAAGTACTGATACCACAGTAAAAATACTCTGTATATAGAGACAGTCAGTATATAGAGACAGTCAGTATATAAACACAGTCAGTATATAGAGACAGTCAGTATATAAACACAGTCGGTATATAGAGACAGTCAGTATATAAACACAGTCAGTATATAAACACAGTCAGTATATAAACACAGTCAGTATATAAACACAATCAGTATATAAACACAATCAGTATATAAACACAATCAGTATATAAACACAATCAGTATATAGAGACAGTCAGTATATAAACACAGTCAGTATATAAACACAATCAGTATATAAACACAGTCAGTATATAAACACAGTCAGTATATAAACACAATCAGTATATAAACACAGTCAGTATATAAACACAGTCAGTATATAAACACAGTCAGTATATAAACACAATCAGTATATAAACACAATCAGTATATAAACACAGTCAGTATATAAACACAATCAGTATATAAACACAATCAGTATATAAACACAATCAGTATATAAACACAGTCAGTATATAAACACAATCAGTATATAAACACAATCAGTATATAAACACAATCAGTATATAGAGACAGTCAGTATATAAACACAGTCAGTATATAAACACAATCAGTATATAAACACAATCAGTATATAGAGACAGTCAGTATATAAACACAGTCAGTATATAAACACAATCAGTATATAAACACAGTCAGTATATAAACACAGTCAGTATATAAACACAATCAGTATATAAACACAGTCAGTATATAAACACAGTCAGTATATAAACACAGTCAGTATATAAACACAATCAGTATATAAACACAGTCAGTATATAGAGACAGTCAGTATATAGAGACAGTCAGTATATAGAGACAGTCAGTATATAAACACAGTCAGTATATAAACACAATCAGTATATAAACACAGTCAGTATATAAACACAATCAGTATATAAACACAATCAGTATATAAACACAATCAGTATATAGAGACAGTCAGTATATAAACACAGTCAGTATATAAACACAATCAGTATATAAACACAGTCAGTATATAAACACAATCAGTATATAAACACAGTCAGTATATAAACACAATCAGTATATAAACACAGTCAGTATATAAACACAGTCAGTATATAAACACAATCAGTATATAAACACAGTCAGTATATAAACACAGTCAGTATATAAACACAATCAGTATATAAACACAATCAGTATATAAACACAGTCAGTATATAAACACAGTCAGTATATAGAGACAGTCAGTATATAGAGACAGTCAGTATATAGAGACAGTCAGTATATAAACACAGTCAGTATATAAACACAATCAGTATATAAACACAGTCAGTATATAAACACAGTCAGTATATAAACACACTCAGTATATAAACACAATCAGTATATAGAGACAGTCAGTATATAAACACACTCAGTATATAAACACACTCAGTATATAAACACAATCAGTATATAAACACAATCAGTATATAAACACACTCAGTATATAAACACAGTCAGTATATAAACACAATCAGTATATAAACACAATCAGTATATAAACACAGTCAGTATATAAACACAATCAGTATATAAACACAGTCAGTATATAAACACAGTCAGTATATAAACACAATCAGTATATAAACACAGTCAGTATATAAACACAGTCAGTATATAAACACAGTCAGTATATAAACACAATCAGTATATAAACACAGTCAGTATATAAACACAGTCAGTATATAAACACAGTCAGTATATAAACACAGTCAGTATATAAATACAATCAGTATATAAACACAGTCAGTATATAAACACAGTCAGTATATAGAGGCAGTCAGTATATAGAGACAGTCAGTATATAGAGACAGTCAGTATATAAACACAGTCAGTATATAAACACAGTCAGTATATAAACACAGTCAGTATATAAACACAATCAGTATATAAACACAATCAGTATATAGAGACAGTCAGTATATAAACACAGTCAGTATATAGAGACAGTCAGTATATAAACACAGTCAGTATATAAACACAGTCAGTATATAGACACAGTCAGTATATAAACACAGTCAGTATATAGAGACAGTCAGTATATAAACACAGTCAGTATATAGAGACAGTCAGTATATAAACACAGTCAGTATATAAACACAATCAGTATATAAACACAGTCAGTATATAAACACAGTCAGTATATAAACACACTCAGTATATAAACACAATCAGTATATAGAGACAGTCAGTATATAAACACACTCAGTATATAAACACACTCAGTATATAAACACAATCAGTATATAAACACAATCAGTATATAAACACACTCAGTATATAAACACAGTCAGTATATAAACACAATCAGTATATAAACACAATCAGTATATAAACACAGTCAGTATATAAACACAATCAGTATATAAACACAGTCAGTATATAAACACAGTCAGTATATAAACACAATCAGTATATAAACACAGTCAGTATATAAACACAGTCAGTATATAAACACAGTCAGTATATAAACACAATCAGTATATAAACACAGTCAGTATATAAACACAGTCAGTATATAAACACAGTCAGTATATAAACACAGTCAGTATATAAATACAATCAGTATATAAACACAGTCAGTATATAAACACAGTCAGTATATAGAGGCAGTCAGTATATAGAGACAGTCAGTATATAGAGACAGTCAGTATATAAACACAGTCAGTATATAAACACAGTCAGTATATAAACACAATCAGTATATAAACACAATCAGTATATAGAGACAGTCAGTATATAAACACAGTCAGTATATAGAGACAGTCAGTATATAAACACAGTCAGTATATAAACACAGTCAGTATATAGACACAGTCAGTATATAAACACAGTCAGTATATAGACACAGTCAGTATATAAACACAGTCAGTATATAGAGACAGTCAGTATATAAACACAGTCAGTATATAGAGACAGTCAGTATATAGAGACAGTCAGTATATAGAGACAGTCAGTATATAAACACAGTCAGTATATAGAGACAGTCAGTATATAGAGACAGTCAGTATATAGAGACAGTCAGTATATAAACACAATCAGTATATAGAGACAGTCAGTATATAGAGACAGTCAATATATAAACACAGTCAGTATATAGAGACAGTCAGTATATAGACACAGTCAGTATATAGACACAGTCAGTATATAGACACAGTCAGTATATAGAGACAGTCAGTATATATAAACTGTCTCTGCAGTGAGCGTGTTGTGCCTTTGTCCCCCTTTCTGTTGTTTTTCTGTCTTTGATAATAATCCAATTACATTCCAATACCGACAGCTGGATGATTTGCTTCGTACGAGAGCAGATACAGGAGGATTTTTCTCTTGTTACATAAATTATGTTTGTGAACCTGCTGCATGAGACACAAACAGGATCTTCGGTCTTAAACCCATTTTAGGATTAATTTTCAATCACTGAATAAATTAAGCCGGTTTCTATCGGCATCAGTTTCAACATGACTCAGATGATGACACGTGTTTATGGTAGCCTACTTTTCAACACGACATATACTGTTTTTAAAATCACAGGGTATCAGGGATTTTACTGCACAATACAGGGGAGATCAGGGTCTAATGTCTTTCCTTTAACCTGTGATTCACACAAAGATCTTTACAGACTGAGGCTCCAGCAGTCAGTCTCTCACCGAGACATTAACACTTTTATCCATAAGTTTCTTGTGAACTTAACTTAATATATTTTTTATTATCAAATGATTTGATAATTACTTTCTTGATTAATTGATTCATATTTTTTTATATATAAAATGTGAACTTTTTTCAGAGCCCAAGTGTCAAATGTTTATTTTTTTCCAACCAACAGTCCAAATTTTTTAATTAAATCAATAGACGGTGATATCTAACTGACAATGACAGGTTGCCGGTTCGATCCTTGATTACTCCATGTTCTGTGCCGCAGTGTTCCTGAGCAAGAACAACTGCTCCCCGGGCGCCTGTCATTGGCAGCCCACTGCTCCCTACATAGGGATGGTGCAAAGGCGACCGTGGCTCCCTGGGTTAAGAGCGTTGTCTGGTAACCGCAAGGTCGAAGGTTCAATCCTTGACTGGGACGTGTCATGTGTCGAAGTGTCCCTGAGCAAGACACTGAACCCCTCGCTCCCCGGGCGCCTGTCATTGGCAGCCCACTGCTCCCTATATACAGGGATGGGTCAAATGCAGAGAAAAATGTCCCCCATAAAGGGATAAATATAGTGTAATAAAAAAAACAGCAATTTGGTATTTGTGCTTGATGATTCATTGACTATCAAAGTATTTCACAATTAAATTTCTGTTGAGCAAATAATTGACTAATCTTTCCAACATACTTTCCAGGTTTTACCTCACATGGTTTTTATTTTATACTCTTTATTCATTATAAAACTTGATTGATTTTTTGTTTTCCCTGAAAGGAACCGTGTGCAACCTCACCGCTAGTTGCCGCCAAAACCTACACATTTGTCCTTTGACAAAAAAGTTGACATGGTCTTCTCCACCAAACACTCCAAACAGTCTGATGATTATATGTTTATCTGTGTTTCAGTGAACTGTCTGGATGTCCATGTCGAGAAACATCCTGACCGAGTGGCTCTGATATGGGAGCGAGACGAACCCGGCACTGAGGTGAAGGTCACCTATAGGTATGAACATCCCCCCCCCCCTCGGGTGTCCACCCTGGGACCGCTAGCCAATGATGAGAGACAAATATTTTTTAAATCTCTCGTCATTTTTTGTCTCTCGTTGTTAACTACTCTAAATATTTAAAAATAATGAGGTCCCCTGTTGGTCCACCGGAAGGGGAGGGACTTCACCTCTCTATAGTTAGCTGTATCCTCCCTCTATGCAGATGACGCTGATCTTTATCTTATCATTATAGTGTGTTGGCCTGAGCTATCTCAGACCATAAATATAAAGGAATGTAATGTTTTATAGTCTGTGCAAAAGGCATACATTCAGCTCGTAAAGTTTTAACAGTCACACAAGTTGGGCAATGAATAACTACGATTGCAGATGGCAATCAGGATGAAGAAACATCAAAGTTGCTGTGGTATAAGTTATGTGACACATGTCTGAATACAAGTGATGTTGCTCTCCTTGAGGTTTCTTATTTTTTCCTCCAGTAAAATTTATTTTTAGGGACAATAAAGATATAATCATCTCCATCAGCCTCAGTGACCTATTGTCTGTCCATCAGAGAGCTGCTGGAGACAACCTGCCGTCTCGCCAACACCCTCAAGAGCCATGGGATCCAAAAGGGGGACAGGGTTGCCATTTACATGCCGGTGTCACCGCTGGCGGTGGCGGCCATGTTGGCGTGTGCCCGTATTGGTGCAGTGCACACTGTGGTGTTTGCTGGCTTCAGCTCAGAGGCTCTGGCAGGGAGGATCCAGGATGGTGAGTCTCCCTCCGCCAAGCTCTTTGTACTAACCTTAATCATGACGGGGGTTTCATATTCAGTCAGTCAGTTTATTTGGGCAGCAACTAGTGAACGTTAGAGGAACTACAGACTCAGTTAGAGACGAGCTGGTGAACACAGTGGAGCATTTAGCAGCTAAAGAGACAGATGTTTCCCTCAGGAGGTGGTGGAGACCAAACACAGAGCGCTTAGAGAGAGAATACTGGACTTCATTCATCAGGAGACACAAACACAAAGACTCCGATGGGCCTGTCCGTCAGTCCACCATTTTGGTCCAGACTGTAATATCTCAACAACTATTGGACAGGTTGAGATGAAATTTAGAAAACATTCATGTTCCTCCGATGATTCATCCTTCTGAATTTGGTGATCACCTGACTTTTCCCTAAACGCCACCATGAGCTTAATATTTGTAGATATGAGTTTATCTCAACAACTATTGGATCGTTTGGTTCAGACATTTGTCTGGTTTATGACCAAATACCTGCAAATCTTATGACATTCCATCAGCTGTACTCTGTGTTTAATGCTAATTAGCTAAGGTTAGCATGCTAACACTCTAAACTAAGACAGTGAACATGGTAAACAATATACCATTGTCATTGTCATTGTGAGTAATTTAGCACCTGCGAATTTAGCTAAAATTTGTGAGTGGCTGTCATTTGCGATCTGGGCCCCTGAGGAGGATTTTACATTCTACAATTACACTGACACTTCGCATTGTGAGTGTTTGAAGCTGAATAGTTTTTAACTTAAATTAAAATGTTGTATTTTTTACACTAGAATGTAATCCTGGCATTGAGGGCAACGCTTTGAAGCAGAATTTACATCATTTAGATCAAAATTTGCAAAAACATTTTTTTTAATAAAGAAAATGTGAAAAAATAAAACTAGTCAAACATTTGTTAGGGTTAGTGTGGGCGCAGTGGGGCACCTTAGACTCTTGACCTCAGTATTTCTATAATCTTGGCTACAGTTC